>VNJO01004205.1:0-11750 GCA_008042535.1 Drosophila tani | reverse complement strand
CAGCACAAACGCCTTCATCGCCACCCTTAAGCGATTTTTTCCTGGTCGCGGGCAATGTACCGATTTATTCTGCGACAAGGCAAATAACTTTTTTGGAGCTTCGCGAGAACAGCCCAAAGCTGTGCAAGAGCTTAAGGTGTGGGATAAGGACAGTAAGCAGCAGATACAAAACCAATGCAGCCCGCTTTCCGTTAATTTCCCGCTCGCAAGATTTGGAGGGACTGTGGGAGAGTGCGGGGAAAGTAGCTAAACAGCTACTAATTCGATGTTTCAATGGAGCCGCCCTTAACTACGAGGAGCTATCTACCGCCGTCGCATAGTGTGAAGCTGAAATAAACTCACGGCCAATCCATCCGACTTCGCCAGATGCAAATGATTTCAAGGCCCTCACGCCGGGCCATTTCTTAATTGGCAGACCTTTAAATGCCCTAATGGAACCATGTAAGGAGGACATCCTGAAGCTGTCAGCAACAAATCGTGGGAAGAGAATTGTAGCGGTACCTGACTCTTCTTCAGGAGCGATCGGAGGAGTCCTTGTATTGATTGCAGAACACAACAAACCACCGGGTCAATGGACGCTAGGACGCGTTCACGAAATTCATCCTGGACTAGATGGGGTAGCTCACGTGGTCACCATCAAAACAAAGGCTGGATTGATTAAACGCAACGTGCATAGGATCCGCCCTCTTCCAATAACGGAATAAAGTGGATGTTGGAATAAGCTTCCAAGGCCGGGAGAATGTTTGAGACGAACTCTTGAATTCCTGCGAAATGTTATGGCCAGGAGAATTAGTATTATTTTGTAACAGTTTCAAATGTTTAACTGAAATCTAATGAAGATAACTAATGCAGTATAACAGATATCGATATATCGATAATTGATGTTAACGCTCATACCTAAAAGAAGATCTATAGAATAAGAAAAATAAATTAATTAACGAGAGTCGCATGAGCTAGCATGAGCAGCCATTGGGTTTTTTATTTCGAGATATAGCGATCCGATCTGGACTAGGCATTGGCGGATTCAGATTTATCCAAGTTTTTGGCCCACCATCGTTTATTTTTTTACCTACCTTACCATTGCTCATGAAAAAATAAATGTGTATGCCCGTGATCATGAGCTCCACGGTACTCCATATCTCCAGAATTGCTTTCTTTAGGGTTTCCGAAGTCGCACTCCGAATTGGGATTATATTGTGACACAATGATTGTGTTGCCATGCTTTGACCTGGGCAGTGACCCCACAAAGTCTGCTCAGACCGAGACCCATGACTCTTCCGAAATCTGCGTAAGTATTTTCCCAGCTGCTTAAAGCTGGCTGGGATTATTTTGAACACCTTCGAGAAGTTTGTCATGTGTTCCTCGAACCTCGAACCCAATGACAATGATGTCATCCTGATACGCAAACGCATGGCATCTGCATCCTTTTTGTAGCATATCTTCTACCTTCCCGTTAATCTCCTCTTCCATTTTTGGGTTCCTACGGTAGTCCCGCTGTGTGATTGAACGGTGGCCGTTTATCCTAATTCTGTGCACCGTCACACTCTATGTTCCTAGGATGTCTTCCATCTTCTTCAGCTTTGTGCTCCTACGATGTCCCTTTCGCTGAATTGCTGAGGTGATTCTACCACGGCGACGGATAATATTTCCTCCAGCCAATCGTTATTTCGTCTCCTTGCTGGTATTGAGACCCGCTGACCTACGCACTTCACCTCTGCTCCGATGACGAAATTCCACCCCAAGTCCAGCGCATCTATTATCCCTAGGGGGACCAGGAGTGGTGTCGTTACTGTTTTCAGAAATAATTACTGTCCCAGTCCGATCTGCACCTCTATTTGACCGTTGACCGTCTTGGTATCTTGTGCTTATCACACCCTGGGCTGTCCCTTGTGTTTGGTGAATCCAAAAATTTTTTTGGCAGCGTTTCCCTTTTGAATTCTTCCCTCTGCTGGTCGAGCTTCTCGAACTCGTCGGCTAGTGCTATTGCGGAGTCGAGGTCTCTGCACTCGTATTGCCGCATGAATATGCGGAATGTTGGAGTGCTGTTGCCTAGGATTCGTAAAGTCCTTGAACAATTTGCCGTGTCTCTGCTTCCTTTGTCTAACCTGGTCTACCAGCTTCTCCAGGTATTCTCTGGGCAATAAATAATATTGGAAATCGAATATAAAATCTCCCCAGCGTTTCCAAAGCCACGTTTTCTATGAACCATTTTAACGCGCTGCTTTGCAGAATTCTGGCATCGCTCTGGCGATTAGGTCGAGGTCGAGGCCGTAAGATTCAGATGATCATTTCACCTGTTCTAGAAACTCAAGAGGCTTGTCGTTGCCCTCATTTTTGAAGCTCCATTCCCTCATCTGCTTTGCTATCTTTGTATAGTCTGGCTTGCTGTCTTTCACCTCAGGGCGTCTCTCCCTGCTTGCTTCTCTGCTTCTGCCCCAATTCTACATGCTTTCTAAATCCAGACTTGCTATTAGGGCTTCTGCGTCTGCTGGACATACTTGGGATTTTGCTGAATTTCGCCTCTGGGTCGGCCAATGCTTCTGCCACCTCCAGGTCTGTTCCTTGCATTTATTAGAGCAAACGAACCGCCACTTGTCGCTGCAAACCAAACAAACAATAATGACGAAATTGCATTGTGAAAATAATTTTGACGCACCGAAAACGTGTGCAAATACTTCTGACAACTGATAATCTTTTTTTCTTTGACTTTATCAATACCTTGGCGCCAAAAAAAAAAAAAAATTGTTTTTTTAATTTAAAATTAAGGCGTTTATGGACAGCGAGAGCTGTCATTAAAGTATAAAAAATACCATAAACGGTCACACTGGGAACATTCTCGGAAACGACTTCGTGCGAAGCTTGTGCTGCACTTCCAGGATAGGTGTAATCTCGATCTTGAGTTTCAAGATAAGCAATAATAGATATTTTAAATTTGGATACTTGTGCCACTGGTTAATAAAGTTTCTTTAAAAAATATAGTTTAATTATATTTACGTGTACAGTTCAGCTAACTCAGCCATGTTATAGTGTCTGTCAATTTGTTGCTCATCTACAACTCTGAAGCTCATTGCCTGCTTTGTAACGGATCGAGAGTACACCTTTTCTTCCATAGTACCCTGTAATATTTTAAATATTTTATTATAAGTGAACAATTTTCAATTTTAATAATTAGCTTAATACCATTGCAATTAGACGATATATATAACAATTTTTACTTTGACCTAATCGAAAAATTCGAAATATGTTTTGTTGATCATTCGAGGGATTCCAAGAAGTATCTAAAATAATCACTCTATTTGCACCAATTAGATTAATGCCTTGACCTCCAGCCCTGGATGATATTAAAAAGACTCGAGCTCGTCTATTGGTTTCACTATTAAACCTTTTTATCATTTCATGTCGAATATTTTTTGGGGTTTTTCCATCTAATCTGTAGTAATCTTGACCGCTAATCCATTTACTTGAAGTCTTTTGAGTCGCTGATGTATCTGCAATTAAAAAAGGAATGATTTGGAGTCTCTAAATTTAACAAGAAATGAAGCTAACTTCGGCAAGCCAAAGTTTATATCAAATTATTATGAAATTGAAAATTTGTTGTTATTTAAGAGTCACATATTTAATTTTTATCCGATATCTTTAAAAAAAAAAAAAAAAAAAGATAATTTGGCCCGATCGTTTCTATGGCAGCAATAAAAAATATTGGTCCGATTTGAATGAAGTGTATAATGTATGGCTATTATAAATAAAAAAGTTCAAATCTTAATATACAATAAAAAAAAAATTCAAAAACTTAAATTTTTAAATATATTCTTAGCTATTCTAAAGCGATCCCAAAAATTCTAAAACAAACTATGCTAACGAAATTTCCAAGGGATTGAGTGCTATTGCTCTATATCTAATGGTATCAAATCTATAAACATAATCACTTCTCAAAAAAGACCCTGGTAACGCAAATTAAAATCTCTTAAGACAATGTAATCACTATCTAAGAATTAAAATCCCTGACATAAATAATCGAATTTGGCGTTAAACTTATGCAAAGGATACCTTGGGATTCTGAAAATAATAAGGAAACCTAAAGACATATATAAGTATTTTTAACTAACTCGAGATCTATAGTTAACACAAATTAACCCGCAGAAATACATATTTTCTTTGGCTGAAATAATGTTGACTATATATAAGACTATTAGAGACCCTTCCCGGCTTTGCACGGGAGCAATAGTAACTGATTCTCATCGTCGCTTAATCAAAATATTAATAACCATATTTTCTAAAAATTTCTTCCATAGAGTAGCAGAATCAGTAACTTGACAAATCGCTATTATGATGAACTGCAATTAGCTGGTTCTGATAATGTGTTTTCCCAGTGAGAATCGTCTTCCAAAAGCCCCATAGCTTTGCATGCTGTTTGATGGGTATTGTAAATAACACCTTAGGTGTGGAAAAGATGGGCCTTTTACAACATACAGTAAGATTCTCCGATAAAAGTATTCGCTGTTGTTGGGATGAATAACGTACACCCTGCCAAGAGAATCCGTTCTTCAGGGAAACCCTTGTTTTGTATTTGTATTAATTTGTTTTAGCAATGGACTGCTCATAAATATTTGATAATACATATGTATAATTATACTTATATATTATACACCCAAAGGATATTAAGTAGTACAGGACATTGTAGCTATCACAAAGCAAACGGAATGCGACATTACGGGAGTAGTCTGTCCTGCACACCGGGAGCGACACACAGCTTTTGGTGACCAGATAATGGAGCAGTATTCCAGTGTGGGACGTAAAGGAGCTTTGTGCTGTAGAAATCGTCAAATTCCTTGGACCACCGTTTGATAAAAGCTAATAAGCTCTTAGTTTTAATGGATATAGTGCAGATGTGACTATCCAAAGAGATTTTATGGTCAAACAAGACACCAAGATCTTGGACCGAATCTATGTATGCGTTCAAGTGCTATATGAGCAGTAGAATATGTGTATGCATTAGGCCTGGATCGATAAAATGTCATAGATTTACACTTAAATACCTTGAGATTGCTCAACTTTTGGTATATAACACATAACATATCTGGGAAAATTCGTTTCTCGAGATATTACTCATTAAAATTAGTAGCAAAGATCCCATATACCTAGCCTTTTACATGCACTATACATACATTTATGTAAAACATCATGTAAAGTCATATAGAGACGTGCACAATGCAATAAAATTCAAAACCATTAGAGGAATTTTAAAAGAATTTAAATTTAAAAGAAATCGTTTTCCACTACTTTGGCGGGAAAACAGGAAATTTCTCGCGCCCATAACTTCTGAACGACTAAATGTCGTTGGAAAAGTATTTTGATATGATAGTTACCTTGCGCTGACAAAATTTGTCTAAATATTATAATTACAAATTTAGAATTAAAAGTAATTTTTTTTTAAGATTAAAAAAAGTTATTATTAATGGCTTTTACGATTTTTATAGTCACTTCAGGTCGTATAGCCCTTGAGATATTTCAGGGTACAACACATATCTCCGAAAATTCGCTTTCCTATCAAAATTTGTAGCAATGATCCCATATAGCTAACTTCTTATATAATTTTTTGGGTGGTTAATTTTTCCCATTTGAGTTTCAAACAAAAACTTATAACAACAATGGGAGACCTATGTATGTATGTACATAAATATGTCATTTTATTTAAAAAACTTTTGATATCAAATAAAAACACCTCTTAATTGAGATTAAAGTGACGATGGCACATTCAACTCAAAAAATTTCTGATACCAAATTTTGTGACGTTAATAATTACTTAAACAAATATATTTAAAATATTTTAAATTAGTTTCAAAATCGGCACGCTGC
This sequence comes from Drosophila tani, assembly GCA_008042535.1. Lineage (NCBI taxonomy): Eukaryota > Metazoa > Arthropoda > Insecta > Diptera > Drosophilidae > Drosophila > Drosophila tani. Next base: position 5,894 of record VNJO01004205.1, on the reverse strand, counting down.
ACACTGGGGTAACAGACCAAATTTCGCCGCTTAATGTTAAAAAAAATTTAAGATTTCACCAAAATTTTTGATGCCAACTTAAAGTACATAAAATGCCATTTTAATTTCTGCAACGCATTTTGATTTATATTTTACATGACCACCACAATCCTTTCACAAAGATACACTCTTTTTTTCCAAATTATAGTTGAAAATAAAAACTACACATTTTCTTCATTTTTAAATATGTGTTTCAAAAAACCTGTTTTAATAAATAAAAATGTTGATATGCCATCGAAATATTTGACGTATATACTAATTTTGAATTATCATATAATGTTTAAATATTAATATATTATATTTTTAAAAATATTTTTGTTAAACCTTAAAATAAGCTTTGTTTCTACACAACTATAAAGAATTCTCAAAAGTGCCGGGTTTCGCCGTCTTCATATTTTTGTGAAAAACACTATTTAATATAAGCTTTCATATATGTAAAAAATAAGGTGTTTTTTTTCTGCCTTTTTTGAGAAAATCGATTAACAGTTTCCTAACTTCAAAAAAGACGAATTTTCCCGAAACCTTTTTAATATGATATTTACTATTTACAAAGATAATCTAGCAAACTGAAATCGTTTTCTAGTTACTTTGTGGTCGCAGAATTCGAATCTGTCTTTTTTTTTTTGCTTTACTTTTATAGTTTATGAGTTATTCGCATATGTATAAGAAACTAAGGGTCCTTTACCAAAGTAGCTCCTGCGAGTAAGAAACTTATTTAATTTCAATCAATTGGAGCTTAAAATGTTGTTTTGTTAATAGGTTAGGTTATAAATACACAAAAAACTTTAACAGTCGGGCAAAAACTGGTAAATACTTACTTCAAAGTTTAAAATATTATTTGAATAGCAAATAGTAATCGAACTGCCTTGTATCGATATTAAACTATCGAAATTGAGAAGCTTCAGAAGAAGAAGAATGAACAAGGTCCTCTTTCGTTTTGTGTAAAAATATCATATTATGTTAATTTACCATATGTTAAGCTCCATGTAAATTTATTTTGATTAAAATCTTATTTTCAAATGTATTAGGAAATTAAAAAATGTTTCTATTTTTCCATTTTTTTAAATTTATATTTTGTATATTACAAATGGGTTTACTCTACTAAAGGCAAACTAATTTTCAGCGAATATATCGTAAAATAGTACAATTATAGCGTAATCTAATTTTTACTAAATTAAAAAAAAATTCAAAATTAAAAAAATAATTTTAAATATTGAACAAAAATTATTTTTCTCGGTAACCATGTTTTTTTATTATAAGTGAATTCAACTCGATTAGAAAAAATTACAATGGCTCCTCTATCACGCTTAGTTGATTTAATCGCCATTTTGGTCTCTGTTACCCCAGTGTGCGCTGCCTGTTTTGCCTTTTTACATTTTTCAGCTAAGTGCCATTCGCGGACGTGAATTACTCGTTCGACCCATTATATCAGGATAAGAATTAGCTTATTATTTGTAATACCCTTGCAGAGGGTATTATAATTTTGCCATGATATGTGCAACGCAGTGAAGGAAACATCTCTGACCCCATAAAGTATATATATTCTTGATCAGCATCATCAGCCGAGTCGTCTGTCTGTCCGTCTGTCTGTCCGTTCTTACGCAAACTAGTCTCTCAGTTGTTGACCAATCGGGCTGAAATGTTTACCATAGAATTATTTCTATAGCACGCAGTATATACATATGTCGGAAATCGGCCGAAATCGGACCACTATATCCTATAGCTGCCATAGGAATGATGGCGAAATTAATGAACAAAAAATATGAATTTATCTGTTTTTAAACGTATTTATTTAAGTTTAGAGATATAGCGATTTTTTACGGTTTTAGAATAACGATTTTAATTTCATTAAGATCGGACTACTATATCATATAGCTGCCATAGAAGCGATCGGTCGATTCATATGAAAATGTAAAATTCTACATGTAAAATGTAAAATTTACAAAATTCGATATTTTTTGAACATTACTAAAATGGATCGAAATTCAATGATCCAATTGCATACTGCAAGGGTATACAACCTTCGGTTTACCGCAGTTCGATTTTTCTCTTGTTATAACCGGTACCCATAGGGTACAAGGGTATTATAAGTTAGTGCCAACCGAGAATGTATGTAACAGGCAGAAGGAGAAATCTCCGACCCTATAAAGTATATATATTCTTGATCAGCATCACCAGCCGAGTCGATTTAGCCATGTCCGTTTGTCTGCCCGTGTGAAACAACAGATCTCAGAGACTATAAGAGCTAGAGTTACCAAATTTGGTAACAACATTGGAATCTGTTGCACGCAGATCAAGTTTATTTTAAAATTTGGCCACGCCCACTTGCGCCCACATAAATCATAAAAAACGTTATTAAGCTATACTCGTTATTTTTGGGTTAAAGTTAATAGATACAATAAATAAATAAAATAAAATGGACGTTTCTTGAAAATATCAGTAAAATCGGATGATAAACATGGGAGATATTAGCGATAAGGTTAGAATTTTAACACACCGCCCTAAGGCACTGCTGTTGCAAGCTGTAGCCGACAGGTGGCGCATTCGAGCCTTGGCCGTGCGATATAATGGCGCCAATGTATGTATGTACAATGTAGTGTATGTACATTTTTAAATTGCCTTTTAGTGTGAAGTGCAAACGTTTAGGTACCGGGAATCTCACAGTCGAGCACAGTCGACTGTAGCTTTCTTACTTGTTTTTATCTTAAAATGAGCCAAATTATCCTTGCCAGGATAAGTCTTTACTATCCTTCCCATTGGCCAACTCATCACCGGCACGTTGTCTTCCTTTACGAGAACTAGTAGTCCTTCTTCAACATTCTGCGACATGGTTTTCCATTTGGTACGCATTTGAAGTTCTTGTAGGTACTCCATGGACCACTGATTCCAGAATGCTTGCTTTAATCTGGATACTAGTTCCCATCTCTTCACCAATGTTTTTCCGGGTGAGACTAGGTTCACATCGGGAGGAGCTGTCAATGGCTCACCAATCAGAAAGTGCCCTGGAGCTGCCCCTAAGGGCTGATGTATCAGTCGGGTCTGATGACATTGGGGTAAGCGGCCGTGAATTGAGGATTGGTTCAACTTCAATGATCACCGTGTTGAGCTCCTCAAATGTTAACGACGATGTGGCTGTGACTGATACCAGTAGTCGTTTTGCTGATTTTACCGCAGCTTCCCGCAGCCCGCCAAATGATGGCGCTCGGGGCGGTATGAACTTGAAATCCACCTGCGATTTGTTGCAATTGTGGATAATTTGGGCCTGGGCCTTATCTGAAAAGATCGCTTCTTCTAAGGTCTTCAATTGATTGTTGGCACCGATGAAATTTGTTGCGTTATCGCAGTGAATGGTCTGGCATTTGCCGCGTCGACTCAAAAATCGTCGAAGGGCGGCTAAGAAGGCATCCGTCGTCAAATCACTGACTAGTTCCAGATGCACTGCCTTTGTGGCGAAACAGCAAAACACTGCTATATAGGCTTTGTCTGGTCTTTTCCCACGGATCTTTTGATGAATCCAAATGGGTCCACAGTAATCAACACCAGAGTTGAATAATGGCCGCGCCTGTGTTACTCGGTCCGCTGGAAGGTTGCCCATAATTTGTTGCATTAATTTTGGTCGTGCCCTAGTACATTTGACACAGCAGTGTATAATGCTTCTTGCCATTGTTTTATCATTGACAATCCAGTATTGCTGTCTGGCAATGGCTCGTAGTGATTGCGCTCAACAATGCATATTCTCTTCATGCATCTCTCGAAATAGCATCCTCACAATCGGATCATTGTAAGGAAGCAGGATTTGGTGCTTCGAGTCATATGGAAGTTGAGATTCTTCTAATCTCCCTCCGACTCTGATAAGTCCGTCCTCTCCAAGTATAGGATATAGGGCGATGATTGAGCTCTTTTTATCTACGGTCTTGTGGCTAAAAAGCTGTTTGTATTCAACAGCGAAATCAATCTGCTGAATGGTGCGAAAGATGATAATCCTTGCACGAGTCAACTCAGCGACACATAGTGTGGTTGCAGTGGGTCTGTTCCTTTTGTTACAGAATCGCATCATATATGCTACAATCCGTTGCAGCTTATGAAAGGAGTTGCCATGGTTGCAATTGTAGAGTTTTTCTCCAATCTGATCATGACATGTTGGAAGGCTCACTTGTTTTGACCGCCGTTCCAGATCGCTGGGAACGATGGTTGGTATCTTGGCCCACTTGTCACAGGAACCGTGTAGAAAGAGCGGTCCATATAGCCAGAGGTTATGTTCCGCTAATTTGCTGGCGGCAATTCCTCTTGATAGTACGTCTGCCGGGTTATTTGCTGATGAGACATGACGCCATTGAGATTGGTCAGATACAGCTTGGATTTTAGCGATCCGATTTGCAACGAACGTGTGGTATGTTGACGCTGATGTAGTACCCAGATGCTCTTTCACTAGACAGGCGTAAATCTATTCTCACTCTGTGGGTCAGTTCAGCGCCCAATACTGCAGCGCATAGTTCCAGCCGAGGTAACGGTTTTTTTGCTGCTGGTGCCACTCTGGATTTAGAGCACAGGAGCCGGACAGACACTTAATTATTTTTGTAAGTGGCTCGTATATAAACTGCAGCTCCGTACGCTCGCTCTGACGCATCGACGAACGTGTGCATTTCTTGAGTAATTGGCACTTTTCCATCAAAGATATGCCTCGGGATTTGCATAGTATTTAATGCTTGCAAATCAGAGCGATATTTCCTCCAATCATCCTGGAGGTGGTGTGGGAGTTCATCGTCCCAACCCAGGTTCAGTCCCCACAGAGTTTGCATAAATATTTTTGCCTTCACTACAACAGGGGCAAATAGTCCTAGTGGGTCGAATACAACTTACAACTCGTTTGGTGATAGTTAAAGCTTCGCTCTTTTGGGATCGCCCACATAGTTGATCCTTTTGTGATATCCATAGAAGACCCAACGTCTTCACACTGTAGTGTTTCAGTGTTTCGTCTAGCTTCACATTGTTGACAATGTCTTCCTTAAGAATTTCTGTTAAAACTTGTTCGTTGTTTGAGCACCATTTTCGGAGCTTAAATCCGGATGGCAACAATATTTGGTTTAATTCAATTGATTAAGTGCAAGCCGTAGAGAGCGGACGTGTTTCGCGCGAGCTCCGGGAAAAATTATAGAAAGTGGATGACTTTAAGACAAGAAAAAAAAAATAAAAAATAAAGAATATAATACTGGAGTACTCCAAGATAAGCGAAAAGACGCTAAATCAGAAAAATATATAGTTTTCGACTCAAAACTAGTGATATGATTGAAACAAGTGCATAATTATTTTATAAAAAAATAAGTGCCACGCGAAATAGCTCAATGAGCGACGAACAAAAGAAAGAGCGTAGAAGCTCCGTGAGCCCAAGTAACGGTTATTTCTCGTATTTCTCAACGCGCGACAGCAACGAAACGGCGACAAAGAGCAACCGTCTGGCGGTCGATAGCCAAAGAGCACGGTCTTGCTCACCCGCTCTACCCACTCCGACCCCTACATCATGGAGTTCTCAGTGTAAAACCCCAACAACAAGCAGTGACAAAATTTCTGCAACTGCAGCAAAAGCAACAGCAACAACTACAGTAACGGCGGGAAAAGCAACAGCAACAACTACAGCAACGACCTATATCGCGGAAACGACTGCGATGTCATCGACTGCAGCGCCAAATACAATAACAACAACAACTGCAAGCTCCAAAGCCAAAATCGGCAATATTCAACAGGCGGCCCCGGCCATACAGACCGGCATGGATCGCTACATCCAAATCAAGCGTAAGCTTAGCCCGCAGAACAGCGCGGTCGGAAACAAGCCAAAGATAAACCGTGTCCAAGGAGAC
>VNJO01004201.1:0-54636 GCA_008042535.1 Drosophila tani | reverse complement strand
AGTTTCATTTTCTCTTAAATCAATAGTTTCATTTTCTCTTAAATCACTAGTTTCATTTTCTCTTAAATCAATAGTTTCATTTTCTCTTAAATCAATAGTTTCATTTTCTCTTATTATAGAATCAGGTATGTATTCATATACATTGTTACTATTATTTTGGATTTTATTCATCAGTCTTCTGTTTCTTCTAAAGTAGTTGTTGAGATCATCTCTTATGATATAAGATCTTTCATTTACTCTTTTTTCAATAAATCCGTATGCCCATTCATTGGCTTTTTTCTTAAATTGGACTCTATCACCTGTATTTAATGGACGAAGAGTTTTTGAGTGTAAATTATAGTAAAATTTTTGTTTGGACTTTTTATCAATAAATCTTTTTGTAACTATTTTTTCCTCAATATGATTCCTAAACAGCTCTGATTTTTTTATTGGCATTTTGGTTTTACACATTCTTCCAAAGAATAATTCGCATGGAGCAAGGCCTAAACTCGCTACAGGAGTAGCATTGTACTCAAGAATTCTGTACTGGTAATCACTTGCGTCAGAGCAACGTTTTAAAATATTCTTTGCAATCGCTACACCTTTTTCCGCTAACCCGTTGCTCTGAGGGTATCTAGGACTTGAAAATTGAAGTAATGTATTACACTCATTAGCAAACGTTTTGAACGAAAATGAATTAAAAGGATTGTTATCACATTTAAGTTTTGATGGGTAACCATAACTATCAAATGTATTTTTCAATTGTTCAGTGACATCCGCGATTGATTTTCCCTGAAGCCGATTAACAATCAAGAAGTTAGAATATGCGTCAAAGATTGACAAAAAGTTCTTCCCCCTATATTCAAAGATGTCCATTCCTGCCATGTGAAACGGATATTCAGGCGCTTCATCTTCTATTAGCGGTTCCTTTTGATTGTTTCTTTGAAACTTTTCACATATTTCGCAAGCGTACACCAACTCCTTAATCTGTACACTCATGTTTGGCCAGTAGTACAGTTTTCTTGCTCGAGCTAAGGTTTTTTCAATACCTAAATGGGACACATGAACTTGGTTTAAGATTTGTTTTTGCAACTTCACCGGGATTACTAATCTGCCAAGGCGAAATAGAAGACCGTGTTCAAAGTGCAATTCAGATTTGAATTTATAGAAGTTTTGGGAAAATTGGTCTAATTTATGAAAAGATGGCCACCCATTCGTAACAAAACTAACGATTCTCCAATATTTTTCATCATTCTTCAGAACCCTGAGATAGCATTCGTAGTTTTCTTCCGAAAGACAGGCAGCGCGGCTTACAATATGAATTACATTGGAAAGATTTGGGATTTCTGTTTCATCCGGTAGTTGGGCTCGTGATAAGCAGTCTGCCACTAGCATGTTTCTTCCAGGTGTGTACTTTACAGACATTTTTGGATATTTTAGGAGATATAGAAGCATTCGTTGTAATCGTGTTGTTACTGAGTCAATGTCACGACTTACTAACACTTCCAAGGGCTTGTGATCACTTTCCACTAAAAATTCTCTACCATAGACATAATAGTGGAATCTTTCACACGCAAAAACAATCGCTAACAGCTCCTTTTCTATTTGGGCCCACTTTTGTTCACTTTTTGTTAACGTACGCGACGCGAAACTGATTGGATGCCCGTTTTGCAAAATAACACAACCAAGTCCATTTTTGGAGGCATCGGTTTGAATGACTACAGGTTTAGCGCTGTCGTAAACGGCTAAAATCGGACCACTTGTTATAGTTTTAAGCAAGTCATTGAGTTCGTTTTGATGTTCTGCAGTCCACTTAAATAGGGTATCATTTCTAGTCAGATTTCTTAGATTTGCAGTTCTAGAAGACAAGTCTGGGATAAACTTAGCTAAATACTTAAAAAGTCCAAGGATGCGTAGAACGCCAGCTTTGTCTTCTGGGACTTTAATATTTTGTATGGCTTCTAAGTGTTTTCTTTGAGGTTGTATTAGGCCTTCTGATAGGATATGGCCCATAAATTCAACTTGCATCTTCCTATATTGAACTTTGTCTGGATTAAAACGCACACCATTCTCTTTCGCTCGCTGAAGAACTTTTAGTAACGTTGCATCATGCTCTTCAAAACTTTCCCCTAATATTCCTATGTCGTCAAAGTAAACTATTACATTTGGTAAGTCCCCAAAAATTTGTACCATATTCCTTTGAAACATTTCAGGAGCGCTATTGATTCCAAATGGAACACGATTAAATTTAAACCTCCCGAATGGAGTCATAAAGGTTGTTAAATCTGAGCTGGCTTCATCAAGTTCCATTTGCCAAAATCCATGGGAGAGGTCCAGGATTGTAAAAACCTTTTTCCGAGATAACTGTATCATAAAATCATCTATCGTTGGTATTAGGTAATGTTCTCGTTTAATTGCCTTATTTAACGGTTTGGGATCTAAACAAAGTCTGAGTTTTCCGTTTGCTTTTTCCACTATTTGCAAGTTATTCACCCAATTGGTGGGATATGTTACTGGAGAGATTATCTTTTCTTTCACCATAGCGTTTAACTCTTGCTCCAATGCCCCTAACAAGCTTTGTGGGAACCTTTTCTTATAATGTAGCACAGGCTGTGAACCTTCTTTTAGAACAATAGACTGTTTCTTTGGCAGCTTGCCAAGTCCCTGAAACAATTGTTTAAATTTTTCAACAAATTCCTCCCTACTTCGAGGTAAGTTGTAAACTGAATCAATATTTAAATGTTTAATGAGACTTAATTCTACAGAGGACTTCAGACCTATTAAAGGTTCACATTTCGCATCAACAACCAAAAATTCAATACATTTAGCGTTTTCCGAATTTAGATCATAACAATTTGCTTTAGCTATTCCAAAATTATTAACTTTTACATTATTATAATCAAAAATAAGAATATTTTCCTTTTTAACTTCAAGTTTTAATTCATTAACTAAATCAACTGGGATGCAGTTAACATCAGCTCCAGTGTCCACTTTAAACGTAATAGCTTTTCCATTTATTTTAAAGGTTTTTGTCCATCTTACTCTGTTTCGGCCACACTCGCTTATTCTAAGATATATATTGTTAGTATAAACATCTGATTCTAATCGATTTTCCTTGCTTTTACCTGATTCTATCCAATTAATTACACCTGTTGTACGCTTGCGTTCCACGTCTATTTGCTTGCTGTTGACGTTCCTGTTATCCACTGGTCTGCTGTTGATGTTGTTGTTGTTGTTGTTGTTGTTGTTGTTGTTGTCCACACGTCTCTTCTGCTGCTTGCAGTACTTAGCGAAATGTCCCGATTTTCCGCAAGAGAAGCATGTCGTTCCCTTTGCACGACACTCGGAAAGATGATTAGGATTGAAAATTGCTCCACAGTTATAGCAGCGACGGACTACCGCGTTAACAGACTTCTCACGACTCTGGTTCTGTAGGACTTCATTGTTTTTGGTAGCCGCTTCAAAGGCTTTACATTCAGTGATGATCTCTTCCAGCTTTTTATTTTTTGATTCAAGTAGTTTAAGCTGCAGCCTTTTATCATTTATGCCAATTATGAAGCGATCCAGAAGCATGCGTTCTTCATATTTTAGGCCACAGTCACATTTGTAGTCACATAACTGTACCTGCTTGCGAAGTTGAGTTTCAAACTCTATGATAGGCTGTCCCTCAGCTTGAAAAATGTTGTTGAATTTATAGGACTCCATTGTGATGTTTCGGAGTGGGGCACTATAGTCATCAAATGCCTTTAGAACGTCCTCCAGTGAACGACTCACGATCGCAGCAGTAGACGAAGATGTGGACAAGTCTGAAGATGTCGCCATGGTGCCCACCATACCATGTGCGGTTCCATCGTTGGGAAACATTGTGTTGTATATTTCCGTAGCTTTTGATCCAGCCAACCACAAGAATGTGGCTATCTTCTTAGCTTCTGGTTCTGCATCTTTGCCCGACGCCATCAAGTACATGATAAATGACCTCTTCCATTTTGGCCACTCATATGCCAACATTGAGCAGTCAATTTCCGACAATACACGCTCCATTGAGATCCACGTGAATCAAAGATTGATATTTTGACTTCTGACACCATGTAATAAGCCTGATCAGGCTTATTAATAAAGATTATTAGAGCGCTTGTTAATTATGTGTTTTCAGCTTTATCGTCTCTACCGGAAGCAGCCCGTTCCAGAGTGACCGTTTATTATTTTCATCGTTTTCCTTATTTTTCTATTATATAATGTTCACACTTAAACTCTAGGTAGTGTACTCACTATTATTACAAAGGTCGCGGGAATATTTCCGTTTCAAAACTACAACACCTCATTTCTAAATGTCAGGCGCAAGTGGATCATACATATACATATGCATACATTTTGTTGTGTGCAGCCGTATCGATGACAATAAACAAAGAAAAACCGCTGGTGGAATTGCAGTAGCGATAATCGAGGAGTTGAGTGCAAATGAGTTCAACTAAAAGGCTATAAATATGTTTATACGTGCACTCGAGAGCCAGCGGCCCGCCAACACACACACTGACGGTATTGGAAAGCACTCTACACTTACAGTGCTTACAGGTACCAATACGAACACCGTGACTTTGGGCCGTTAAAATTGGTGTAAACTTTACAGTGTAAAGGTAAAAAAAACATTAAAAATACCGATATAATTCAGTTTTGGTTTTCTCTTTATTTTATAAGTAATACCTAAATCAAACTTCATAATTTGAAACGCACTAATGCTTAGCAACTAAAACGTGTAAGTCTGAATTAGTTTAGGAATATTTAGAAGCTAAGAGTAAGATCTGCCTTTTTTTGTGTTTGTGAAATTATAAGCAAAATAAAATTATTATAACGTTCACAAAGTTTTGTCGCCGCATGAAAACAGAATGCAATTACTAATGCAATATGTATTCCCAGGTGGCTTTTGTTGTTATCTCTCTTCCTTCTCCTTCCAGCGACTGCTGTGATTTTCTCAGTTTCAACCTTTTTTCTCGTTTAAATTCGAAGATTTCTTTTCTTTCGCACTCTCCCACGCGCTGCTGCGCTCTCCGCCGCTCTCTTTGCGTTCCCGTTGCCGTTCCCGCTCCCCCGATGCCCTGCATCAGTTCTTGCAGGCGGCGGCCTTCTTGTTGTTGTTGTTGGTGTTCATCAGCTTTGTGAGGATTTTGCGGGAGTGTCCGGAGGGATCAAAGTGATTGGTGTGCTCGGTGGCCTCCTTCTTGGAGCGCTGCTTGCCGCCGTGGGCAGAGAAGATGTGCTTGTCATGGTCAAAATTGTAGTGCTCGTACTCATCAAAGTGGGCCTCGGACATGTTGTTGTTGGTTTTTTTTCTTTTCAAGTTTCTTGCAAAATTAACTGCGTTCTTGTTTCCTTTCTTCTTCTTCTTCTTGTTCTCTGCAAAGTCGCAGTCTTGACGAGGATTTCCCAGGTGAGTCGATTTTCTTCCACTTTTCGCTGAGCGAACGGAATTGAAGTTTTTTCGCCCGAGCTGCGGCCTTATATACCCTGGAGAGCTTTCTTGTTGGCAGCCGAAAGCTCTCTCCGACAGAGCTGCCAGACTGTGGGTAGTTTCAACGATTATAGGTGATTTAACCTAATAAATACAATTATAAGCGAACAAGAAAATTAATTTATGGAGCTTTTTAAAAAAGGAAACATTTTTAATGCGCCAAGTTTAAAATTAGCTGGTTTTTAATCAGTCATGATAATCTGCTATACCTCTGACAACTCTATTTTTGCCCTCTCTCTCTCTCTCTTTCTCTTTGAAAGAGCTTTGGCAATTTTTGCTGCGCAATTTAATTTTTTGTTGTTTACAAACTGCGCGGTAAACAAAAAAACAAAACATACAGCGCCAAACATATTTCTTTGCCTTGCCCATTTATTTTAATTATTTCAGAATATTTTCATAATACACACGTTTCTGCAGCCAGTGGAAAGTGTTGTTGTTATATAACACCTTATACATATTGGCCGCCACTCGAAAAGACCCCGAAAAGTGCATTTACCCAGAAAAAGCATATTTATCGGCGGCGGTGGGGTAACGTGAGGGGCCCCACGTCCACATAGAGGTGCGTTAGAACCTGATCGATCGGCCGCCGACCCAGTTTCTCGCCCCGCAGTCCCGTATCGCTTTTGTTTATTTCAGAATTACTATAGCACCTTTTGAGCTTTCAGTTTGTTGTGGTCTAATTGTTTTTATATAAACACATCAGTTACGTAGCGCTCAGGCGTTGATAAGGTTGCAACTCTCGCTCTCGGGTTAGTCATTGGGAGGCATTGGTTCCGCCGCCGCTCCTTCTGGAAACAACGCAATATATTAGATAAGATTAGATAGAACTACTGCCCCAACATTGTTGAATCTAGAAATAACCTTCCACAATTTATGACATTGTTGTTTACAAAACATTGGCAGCAATTCAATTATTTCTGAAATGTTTTTCGGTTTCTGCTTTCACTCGAACGGTAAAATAAGCTTTTAGTGAATCCTTCCTCCTTCCAAATTCATGTTCATTCATGTTTTAGCCACCATTAGGAGTCATTTTATTTCCCCATTCAATTCATTGTTTTTAAGAGATCTCTCTTCAGTCAGAAGCTCTTCCTCTCACATGATATATCGATATATGTATCGAGTTCCCTCTGTTATCAGATATTTGTCAAGCTAATCATTAGCCACCTTCTTTAATTAAACCTCTTCGACAGTGTCCTTGGGCAGTAACATTTTCAGGCGCCTTTCGGCATTAGTTTCCCTTTTCAGCTTCTCCTTGACGACTTCCTTGGGCTCTTTCTTTTTGGGCGATGGCAAAGTCTCTATAATGGGCAGATCGAAATCGTCGGGAAAGGAACTGTCCACGGTCTCCGAGAGTTCCAACTGCACCGCCTTTTCCGTGTGCACCCGCTGCACGTGCTCCTTCATTTTGTCGGAGCGGTGACTACTGAATCCACACAGCTGGCACTTGTAACGATTCGGACCGTTCTCCGTGTGCTTCAAGGCATGGCGCTTGAGATTCTTGCTCTGGCTGAACTTGCAGCCGCAGATCTCGCAGATAAAGTCCCGTCCCTGCTTATGCGTCTCGATGTGCAGCTTGAGGTTCTCCTTACGATTGGCGCGATGCTTACAGCCGGGAACAGTGCAGGCAAAGAACTCCCCTGTGTGGAGTAGTTTGTGGGACTTGAGGGCCTTCATGTGGGTGGTGCTATAGCCGCAGACGTCGCAGAGCATTTGCTTCTCGGGATTGTGCACCAGGATGTGATTGCTCAGGCCCTGTTTCCACTTGAAGCCCTTGCCGCAGTGCGGACAGATGTGCGGCGTTTCCGTCGAGTGCTTGGGCTGATGGACAAGGAGGGCGGCCCTGGTGGTGAACCGAATCCCGCACTGCAGGCAGAAGAAGGGCTTGCGCAAGTCGCCGGAATGCCTGCGAAGATGCCGGTCGTACTCGCGCCATTGCAGGAACCCCACCTCGCACAGGGAGCAGGTGAGGTGCGAGGGCTCACAGCTGCCCATGTGCTCGATCATCTTCTGGACCGGATAGCACTTGAAGTCGCAGCCAATGCAGTAGTTCACCTTGCTGCTAGACTTCACGGCTCTGGGGTTCTTCAACTGAAAGGAGAAGAGTATCAGTAACAACGAAAAGAAAAGGTGATAAGGTAGTCCTACCGCACCTTAAAGTAGCTCTGCTGACTCTCAAACACATCTTCGGCCTTCTTCACAGGATTCTCCAAACTCAGTTCGTCATCCCCGGGCGCTATAATCTCTGAAGCTTCCTTCACCTCTCCCAATGGCTGCATCTGGTAGAGGTTTAGCAGCTCGGTCACAGCCAGTATCTGTGCCAGCTCCCGGAAGTGTGACTCGTGCTCCTTGGAGACGGACACGATGTCCTCGTAAAAGAAATCCACAATTGTGTGCAGGCATTGAGTGCAGCTGAAGTTCCGGATGGTGATCTTCAATGGATTGTGAATGGAAAACTGCTGCTGCTTCTGGTTGGTGTTTATCAACTGACTCTGGGCGGCCAAGACGCAAAAATGGACACTCAAACTCAGGGCATCATCAGAGTCTAGCTCGAGGAGGAGATCACAGAATTGTCCCGTTCTCCGCTGGTTGTTCAGGTAATTCGATACCTTAGAGTGCAGGGGTTGATGCAGTGTGGGCATGGACTGAATTGCCTGGGAATGCAACATGCCTCTTAGTGATATTTTAAGATAAACAACAAACAAAACAAAATAATTGAATGTTTGGGCCTGGAGACGCCGAATCAGCTGTTAAACAGTGTGACCAAGTCGCGGGCTGTTTTAAATACTGACAAGAAAATACTGAATAGTATTTTTAGACCGTTAGAGGATGGGCTTTTACATTTTAAAATATTTATATTTTAAATTCTAAATGCTATTCATTTGAGTTAAATATTAAATAAATAATCCAAATTATATTCTTTTTCTTAGCTATCATAAATTATATACAAATCATTATTTAAATAATGACTATTATATAACTTAATCATAACATTTTTGAAACATATTTCCAAAAGCTTATAATAATCTGCTTTCCAAAAATAAAAATCGCTTTATGAATACACATTCATGCAAACAATAAATGGCTTTTGAACCCAAATCGTATTTGCTCAATACGTTGACCCATAAACTTCAAGTGAAAAAAAATGAAAGTCCCCAGGTTAAATAGACAAGTGAACCTATCTCACACAAGCTCTGCCTCGTTTGGGTTCTCCCATTTTAGATTGGAGCTTCAGTTGAGAGGCGAAGGTGGGATCGAAATGACCTGAACTAAGTCGCTCGGTAGCTTTAAACTAATTTAGTCGGTGCGGAGTTGAACATACTATAAATAGTAGTAGAGCAGCCCATTGTTTAGTCGCTTCCTACAGGAAATACATATATTTACTAAACCTCCGGAATCTCTTTGTGTTCTAAAAACGAACGTTTCACTGCCAATTAAGACCGAGTGCGAATAGATAAGATCTGATAATTTATACATTCCTGAGAATTTTCCTACGCCTATTGTTCGGAATCGGATACGATGATCGCGGGCAATTGTTCTACTTACGCAGTTGCTGAAAATTTTAGATGCAATTTGTAGGTCGATTCAGATTCAAATCGCTTGATTAATTACAGGGAAGCCGAAGGGCCAACAGAGAGACTTCATTTGAAAAGTATAGAAACCGATATAGTGTCGTGGGAGTCTCAATATTTACATTTAAAATTTTCGACACCGAGTTTTCTCGCTAAGCTGTCTCGGGTGTCAAGTTCCAATTGCTCGTACTGGGCGCCCCTAGGCACCACTTACAGATAAGTTCCACCTGGAGCTTGGGACTCGGGGCTTGGGGCTTCGGGGCTCGCTTGGTTCATTAAGTGCGGAGCTCTCAACGCAAACGCTTGCGATCTGTCTCGGGGTGTCGTGATTACTTTATTGCTCTGATTCCGATTCGCTGATTAACGTCAGTTGCAATCAGTCTGAATCAGCATTAATTCAATCAGAGGAGGTGAAATATGGTGGGAAAAACGTTCCTGCTGGCGTTGTTGATGCTGCTCGTCTCCTGGTCCGAGGCGCAGACGTATCGCTTTGAGGACCCGAAAAGCCTCAAGCTCTGGCTAACGATCAGTGCACGCAAACGATTCCTGGAGGTCTCCTGGCGCAATGCTCCTGCACGGAAGGGCGATCGTGTCCTGATCACCACTCAGGAGCCACATGTCTTCCAGAAACGCATGCGTCCCGTTGGCACTCCCCTGGCCGCCTTTCCCCGCGAAGAGGGTAGTGGTTCGGATGAGGGATCCGGGAATTATGTGCCCATTAATGGGTACACAGATCCCAATCCATCCGTTAACCAGGAGTTCTGGGTAGCCAATGGCGGAGAGCTGCCCGTGCTGATTGGTCTGCAGCCGAATGTGGGCCTGTCCACGCAGTGGTTCACCACCGGAGTGCCCTTCGACTACGCCCTGTCCAAGAATGTGACGGCCCAGACCCACTGCTATGGCTTTTGGGCCAGTTACATCAATGGAGAGGGCGACATCCTGGCAAGAACCTGCCTCAAGGCCTTTCCCCGCTGGATGAACGACCTGAAGTCCAAAATAGGCGAGTTGCGTCTACGGGATCTTTTTATTCCTGGGACCCACGACTCTGGCTCGTATCGGCCCAACTTTGATCCTTTGCTACGTGAAAGCCTGGTGACCAAGTACGCCCTGACCCAGGACGACGACATTCGGGGCCAGCTGATGCACGGAGTGCGCTACCTGGACATTCGTGTGGGCTACTACCGCAATTCGCCGGAAAAGTTCTACATTTACCATGGAATCACCAAGCAGCGGCCGCTGCAGGAGGTCATCAACCAAGTGCGGGACTTTGTCCATGAGACCAATGAGATTGTAATCTTTGGACTCAAGGAGTTTCCTATTGGTGAGGGGAAAAGGTTCTGGAATATAAGGTATACAATAATAAATAATAAATGTCAGGTTTCGGCAAGGGACTGGGAGTGCATCGCCTGCTGGTCACCTATCTGCGCGACCAGTTCCAGGACCTCATAGCCCATCCCTCGCTGAACTGGAGCGCCTCACTGCGTGACATTTGGGCCCGCAAGCAGAACGTGTTCCTGGCCTACGAGAAGCAGGCCATGCTGGATGAGTACCCGGAGACCCTGTTCGGTCCCGTGGACCAGCGCTGGGGCAACGTACAGACTTGGACGCGTCTCGAGCGGTATTTGCGCAACATCAACGAGTTCGATGTATCGTAAGTTTGGTTTTGTGTGCCAGGGTTCTAGATTAGATAAGGCTCTCTATTTGGTCTTCTTTACCTTGTTCTCCCGCAGACGCTTCTACAGTCGCCCCGTAGCTGATATGGCCGAGTTGACCCCGGAGACCTGGGACGTCATTCTGGACAAGCACGGCGGTCTGCGCAAGATGGCCGATAATGTGAACTGGCGAATCTCGCTTCTCTATCGCGATGAGTTGGGCCTTCATGCTAACATAGTGGCAGCGGACTTTATACGCGGCACAACCCTCGTGGAAACAGCTGTGGATGTCAATCTTCGTAGGATTTACGAGGATGCTTCTACGTAGAGAAATCTGGAGATCTAGAGATTTTACAAAATATTTTTAACCAGTACGCCTAAACAAGGGTAAGCACGGAAATCGCCAGAGATTTGAAAATGATTGAAAAAGTATCCAAGAGTATGCCATGTGTAAGATTCTTTGTCACATTTTGTAGCCTACTTTTGGGCAGAATTTAAAAACGTTTCAAATCGAAAGCGAATTCTGTGGCACCCCTGATTAATTTTTTTTTTCTGGCAAACTAAGCTAAAGAATTTACTTTTATATTTTTAAACCGTTTTGGTTTTGTTTCAAACTCTCTAGATGTTACAAGAATTTAAGAGGGGAAACCAAACATCAAACAACATTCATTTAATTTTACTTTTTCCGAGTTTCTTGTAATAATACATTTAATATGCTAAACAGGGGTAGGCACCGAAATTACTGGATTTGAAATGTATTGAAAAAGTCGCCAAAAGTATGCCATGTGTAAATTTCTTTGACACATTTTGAAGCATACTTTTGGGCAGAACTAAAACACCTTTCAAATCGAGAGCGAATTCTGTGCCACCCCTGGTTAACCTTTTTTTTCTGGCGAATTAAGCTAAAGGATTTAATTTCATATATTTAACCCGTTTCAAGTTGGTTCTTAAACCAAAACCCATTCATTAAAATGCACTTTTCCGAGTTTCTTGCAATAATACATTTAATATGCTAAGCGGTTAAGTTAAAAAACATCAATATATGCTGCTTATTATTGTACTGCTGTGTTGTTGCTTCCCTAAACACGTCACATTTTATAGATTGTTCCCATCAAAGCGTATTTCCTGATTATGCTAAAAAAGGAATTAGTATTGTAGCACCTAAAGTAAACTTTTATTGGGAAGCGAGCCGTAAAAGGCCTCGGTTTATCTATCTTTGTGTAAAACCAGTTAACTGAGGAGCTAGCTTGCTCAAATAAATACGACTAAACTATAATTTCCAATCGATGACGCCGATTTCGATTTGAGGAATGCCAAAATGGCCTAGCACACAAAAATATCATACAAGTGGGGCCTGGGGTTTTCTTCTTCTTAAAACTTAAAACTGATTTAAAACTCAAATGTAATAGATTTGAGTTTCTCAATATTCTTTCTTTTTGTAGTATTTTTGAATATCAAATACGAGTGTTTGAACTAAATGCGCCAAGTTCTATGTGGGTGAGTTCTGTACATTCTACTTTAGGGCCTCGTTCGATTCAATGATCGTGGTATTGAAGATGGCCCGACAAAGCTCTACCACGGAGTTGGACAGCCGTCCGTAGCACTTGGGCTTCTTTTGCCAGGCAATGAAGATGTAGTAGAACGGAATGCCAGCCAGGGTGATGCCGATCCCGACGAGCAGGTTACCAGGTTCATCCAAATTCGGGAGAAGTACCAGCGCCACACAGCTCACCATGAATGTGATGGGCAGCACGAGATTTACTTTAATCGGGCGTGGCAGATCGGGCCTGGAAAGTGTATGAAAGCATTTATTATTTACCAAGCAAAAACGCCTCTTAACGAGGTGTGATAAAAGTGACGATGGAACTTCAACTTGAAAAGTTTCTGATTTCAAATTTTGGGACGATTAATAGTAACAAATAATTCAACTAGTTCTTAATTCGAGTTTCTAATAACGCTGGTTTTTAGCTTCAAGGTTTGATATTTTACAGCTTAGTGCCGAAAATGAAAGTAGTTGAATTATTTGCAGTTTTTCAGTTATACGGCTCTATATAGTAGTCTCCTTGCGCACAACAGTCTCGGTGCTCATCGTCACTACGTGGGCTGCCGTCCACAGTGATCATTTAAGACGAGAATTCGTTATAGAATTTGTTTATAAAATATAAACTGATTTATTTACATTGTTTAAAACGTTGTAAGTACGTTTTAAAAGTTTTCTAAGCCATACATTTTCAGCAACCTTCGTTATAATGCCTATTGTCACTGGATTTATGAAGATTTATGTTTTTTTAAGTCATTCTTAACAATTTTAACAATTATTTTAACGATCGTTTACGCTGATCACTTAATTTTATTGCTCTACTGTTGACTCTCAATGTGTGAACGCTCAATTAAATCGTTCTTTAAAGGTTGTTATTGAAAGAGCGTAAAAATAAGAATTTCAACAGAGAACATTCGATCGGAGACCCAAGGGAAAGGTGAGAAAAGTACGTATTGTGTTCAGAAAGAGAGTGCTTTTCTCTTAGAGTTTTTTTTTGGGTTATGTTCCTACATTTTAAAAAGTATATTCTTCAGTAGTTATTTAATTTAAATAATTATACAAAAATAATATTCAAAACTATTTACTATTTTAATGAGCCTGTCATATACTAACCTCTTGTGCCTCAGCCACAACATTCCGGCTATACTGGCCACCACTGAAAGCCATAACACCGAACTGAAGTAGTTGATCAGCTGGTAGACATTATCCGTCAGCAGCATGAGCAACGACATCAGGCACTTGGATAAATAAATATGGTAATTGATTAGTTAATTATTCCCAAGAAAAATGCAAAATGCCAAGCCAAACTTACGGTGAAAATCAGAGAGGGAATAGGAGTCTGCTGCTTAACGTGGAACAGCTGGAAAAACTTGGGCAGATGCCCCTCCTGAGCACCAGTGGCAAATAGACGCGCCGATGTGAAGAGGACACCATTTACTCCGCCAAAGGTGCTCAACGCCACGAAAATGGGCACCATAAAGGCCAGGGGTCCAAAGACGCGATTGCCAAAGGTCACCGCAACGGCCAATGAACTGAGCATCTCTGGCTTGTTAACCACGGCGAAATAGGCCAAATTAACCAAGACATAGATGCCGGTGACCAGGGGCATGGCTATCCAAATGGCACGGGGTAGGTTTCTGGAAATTAAATAAATATTATAATATAATTATAATTATAGAAACAGCTTTACTTTTCCTATGAAAAATTCCGAATTCGTGTCAAAGGTTCGTGATATTTCGATAATGATTATAAATATATAAAATGGCAATAATTGTTTTCAGTGCGAAAAAGAACGTGCTGTTTAACGAGTATTCAACTCTTAGCTCTGGCTCTTGGCTGGGGAGGAGCACTTAAATTGATTGTTGCGCTTCTCGAGAGCAAATTGAATTCATTAGGGGAAAAAAAGGAAAGGAAAAGCTACAGGCAGCATCCCACCAGCCCTCCCTTTCACTCTCCCTTGTGACATCAAGGACGCTCAACAAGTTTCAACTTGTTGCTGCCTGCGCATGACGCAAACGGCATGAGTAGGATAAAGAATAAAGAATCCTTGCCCCAACCATTTGTCTTGTTGGCAGGAATAGAAAACCTTGCCACATTACTCACTTGTAAGGATCCTGCAGCTCCTCGGTCACAAAGTTCAAGTAGTTCCAACCGCCAAAGGCAAACAGGCCATTGTAGAAGGCATAGCCAATGTTACGGGCCGTATAGGTGCCCTCCCAAGGATTACTAAAGTTCTCCAGCTTGCCCGTGGCCATGTAGTAGAGTCCGGCCAGGATAATCATGATGAGGGCCAGCAGCTTGCCCACCGTGAACACATCCTGCACCTTCATCGAAACCTTAACGGACAGGCAGTTGATGGCCGTGAGCAGAGCTAAGGGAATAAGGTAATATTATTTATTGTTCCAGGGGGAGGATGGCTTTCCCTGACTGACTCACTTAAACAAATGGCTGCCAATAGCTTCACGGCATTCTCTGGCGGATCACAGTCCTCGAAAAACGGCTTGGCGGCATAATGGGCGAAGGTCAGAGCCACAATGGTCTGTAAGAAATAATAAATTGATTCAAAATTAAATTGTAACAGAATTAAATCGTAAATTCTAGTGCAGAGAAAGTTGTTTTGTTTTTATTCCGTAATTGAATTCAATTCCGGTCGAAGGTAGTGCGTCGTCACTTAATAAATTTCTATTTATTTGCCTCGACAACCCATCAATCAAAATAAATAAACATTCCGTAATTCAATTGACGGACCGAGGCAGGCACACTGACCTGCGTGGTTGGCCGGATGATGAGCAGGGCTATCCACAGCCGCAGGAATCCCACGAGCGGTCCAAAGGACACCAGCAAATAGGCATAATCCCCGCCAGATCTTGTGATGCTTGTGCCCAGCTCGGCATAGCAAAGAGCTCCAATGGTCGACAGAATTCCACAAGCTGACCAAATCAACAGAGAGCTTCCCACGGATCTAGAAAATGTGTGAATGGAAATAGAGTAAATAAACAATCTTGAAAAATGAGATGCTCGTAAATATAGCAACTATTAAAAATAATAAATAAAACTTTAGCTTGAGTCGCTGAAAAAAATGTAAATAAATAAAAAACTAACTAGCTTGCGAATTATAGATAAAAGCATTTTGGAAGTAGTAAATAAACGGACTCTATAGAGTTTAAGTTTACTTTTTTCATTTAACAAGTTAACAATGAAGTGCTAACTTAAAACCATCAAACTAAATAAGATATTAATATTGGATTTATTATCACAGTTTATCACCTAATTTAACCATCAATTAAAGTAAACTAAGTTAAGCAGGTCTGTGAACTTCCAAGAGCTTTTCTTAAAAAAAACTTTCATAAATTGTATGACAAAAAAGTTTAATAAATTATTTCCGTAAGTGACAACTTCCGACATTCGTGTGGAATGTGCGCCCAACCTTTTTAAGCTTTTTTTTTGTGTCAATAATTTGGAAGTCGACAAGCCTTCTTGTAACATTAAGAACCAATTTAAAGCTGACGCAATATTTAAGGAAAATTGCGAGTGAGCAGTTTTTCAAGGGAACCAAATCGACAACTAATAAATTTCTCTTAATTGGTGCGACAATAAAAACATTAATTAACAGATAAATTGACCTTTTTTTTTATGCATAAATTGAATTAAGGATGATACTATGTATGTACACTCACTCGGTGTAGTAGAAGACTCCAGTGGGTGCTATAAAGATGCCCGATCCGATGATGGTTCCCACTATTATGGCCACACCATTGATGAGGGTCAGCTTCCGCTTCAGGACAATCTTCTCCTCCCCCTGCTCCTCCTCCTGCTCTGCTGGGGCATCCCTGCTGCGTCCGTTTGGCTCCACCAGGCTGGTGGTCACTCCATTGGCATATCTGTCCGCCATGATGATTGGGGGGGATTGAAGTGTGGTTCTCCTCTAGCGGCGAGTACCTGGCATTGCCACTGGAAAGTGAAAGGGGAATGAGCATTTCTAAGACTAAGTAAATGCCACTTTATGGGAGGGAACTCGCGCGCGTTATCAGTTCCAGCACGTGCAATAAACATTTTGCAACCTGTTTGCTCTTCTCTATTGCCTTAATACTTGTCAATTGCAGCCTTGGCTTGTTCTCTGCTGCGCTGGCACCACTAACTAATCTCTCCCTGTCACAGACATATACTTTAATTATGTTTTTTCGACACTATCTTCGTCCGCAAACAGAACGGAGC
Organism: Drosophila tani; assembly: GCA_008042535.1. Taxonomy (NCBI): domain Eukaryota; kingdom Metazoa; phylum Arthropoda; class Insecta; order Diptera; family Drosophilidae; genus Drosophila; species Drosophila tani. Next base: position 38,175 of record VNJO01004201.1, on the reverse strand, counting down.
TTTAAAGTGGCAATGGGAATGGCGGATGGGGGATGGGGAATGGGGGCTGAGGTATGACGGTGCGTGTGCCTCCGCCGCGTGCTAATTTTCACGGTTTCGTCATCACAACGGCGCAAACGGCGACGCGTGGCACTGAAAAACTGCAGTTGTAGCTGCTGTAGTTTAATTTCTCTCTTTTTTTGCAACGTTTTGGAATGCAGTTTTCGTTGATTACTTCTTTGGCTTATCTTGTTTGGGCTGTAAATCACGATTTATTACCTCAAGCGCGACACAACGGAACGGCTTCAACTGCGGACAGCGACTGTGCGTTGGCATCGAGACCGGCATTTTCATACTAAAATTAATTTCAACCCCAAAACAGCAGAGAGCGCACAATTCGCGCGTGTGCGTCATCGCAAATGTTGAAAGAGAGAAACAAACTCTCAAAACCGGAAATTGGCATAGAGAGTCGAATGGATTGTTTACAAACGCAAAACTAGTGCCATTGCCATTGAAATCTATATGTAAATGTTTTTACCTTGGACAACAGGTGCACGTTTGGTGTGATGAGCGACTGTAAAATACAAATTTGTGTAAATAAAATACGTCCCGCCTTGAATTTGAATTCCGATGACAGTCACCGTGAATGGAAGGTCTATCGATAACCGCTACTATTGGCCAGTTGTATTAGAAAATCTCAAAATCTAAATCAAAATAAGTTTACCTTGCCCAACAGGTTCATGTTAATTATAGTTTGCAGGAAAAAAAAACCCAAAAGTGTGCAAAACAATAAATTAAAATAAAAACTCCCTCCTGGAATTTAAATACCTTTGCCAGTCACCGTAGAACGCAGTCTTCGTTGCCATTCACACTGCATCTTAGTCAGGTACGGTCTCACTGGTCACTACTCTACTTCTTTTTAGTTTTTGTTTTGGTAGCTGCACGTGTTTCATTTTATAAAACCAAAAACCAGCAATGTCGGACAAGTAAGGGGATTAAAACTGCAAAAAAAACTGTAATATGTAACTAATTAAACACAATACCTTCCACAGATACGCAGTGCCCAACAAATTGCCCGGCAAAACCGTCTCTGTGCTGAGGCATCGCAAGAGGCGAATCCGCCAGGATCAGTCGGTCGTCGAGCAGAGGTCCAGTGATCGCATCAAGCGCCGCAATGCCAAACACCAGCACCACAAGTTCCGTCGCGCCGAATCCTTTGTGATGGGCTACCTGAAGGCCGAGCGCACGGCCAAGCGGATCAAGCAAACGATACTGCGCACGAATATCACCGAACAGAGTGCCGCATCTGCCGCGGACTCCAATCCGAAACTTTTGTTTGTGATGCGGCATGCGGGCAAGAAGATCTTCGACAAGACCACCTCCGACATATTCCGAACACTGCGCATGCCCCAGCGCCACAACGCCGTTTTCCTGGAGAACAACAAGGAGAATCAGCTGCTGCTGCGTGTGATCGAACCCTTTGTGGTCTATGGCAATCCCTCGTTGAGCTCCATTCGCGAGCTGGTCTTCAAGAAGGGTTTCGCCCGCATCAACGACAAGAAGACGGCCATCCAGTCCAACACAATGGTGGAGGAGCAGCTGGGCGAGAAGGGTGTGATCTGCTTGGAGGACATCATACACGAGATCTGCACAGTGGGGCCGAACTTTGGGGCCGTCAACGAGTTCCTGTGCGCCTTTACGGTGGGTTTTCTTTACATAATAGTTTATATATTCTTATTAATCAGGAATCTGTTCTAATTGCAGTTGTCGAGTCCTAGCAATGGCTGGCAGAAGAAGGTCTCCGTCTCGTATAAGCGCGGCGGTGAATATGGCGACCGTGGCAATGCCATCAACGACCTAATTGCCCGCTGCCTGTAGAGACCTCAAGCTAGTAGACCTTTAAGTGATTGTTCAACCTAAATACCAACAAATCTGTAGCTAAGCCCGTATATACACATTAAAAACAAAGAAAGCCTTACAAAATATTCTCATTATTGGATAAAGAATAATTATGATTCAGAATTAACCTTGAATCCTCCATAAGGTTTGTTCACTAGAGCAAAAAATCGATGTTTTGCACTATCGATTTTTTCGATATTTTTCAGTGAAACATCGACACTGTCGATGTTTCCTAAGCCTAAGTTTTTGCTTATCAAAATTATAGTATCGGCTGTTGAAGCCTTTTCTCACTTAAAACGATTCCGGCTTTAAGGAATTCATTTCCATTCATGATCTGCAAAACAAGATAAATCAGAACTAAAACAGAACTATAACCCAATATTTCCCTTCCAATATTCAAGGGGGAGTATCGTCACAATCATTTCAAAGGCTTAAAATTGAGTCTAATCGGTCAGTTCTATACTTTTTTTAAACAGAATATTTCGTTTTTAAAACGGCAACGCCTGAATATTCAAAACATCGATAGTGCGAAAAACATTCGATGGTTTTCAAAAAAAGCTAAAAAATCGACTGTATCGATAGAGCCCCGATGTTTTGCCAGCACTATTTTGAATCAGAATTAACCTTGAAGCCTCCATAAGGTTTGTTCACTGTAAGCCGCCCATAAAAGCAATCCCCAGGCCATTATGGAACCACATGAAACTATCTCTAACGACGTTCCTCATTATCCTATATGTTTATCAGCATGTTAAGCCCCCGAACCACGAAGCAAATTCCTGGCCTTGCGTGTCTCTGCCAAGTTCCCAAATTGAACAAACCAAAGAATCAACTTTTCTGCTACGAATAATAAATAAATAACTCACAAACGAGCAGGGGTCTCTCTTGTGGCAGGGCAAGACAATGAAAAGGAATGCCAAAAAATGTAGCTACTTGTTGCCACGAAGGAGGGAAAGTTGCTTTCCGATTAGTCCGAATCAGTACCACTAACCTAGTACAACTTGGGACGTCGTATCCATCGAATCGAAGACATTTTTCAGCCAAAAAAAAAAAGAGAAAACTAAGATATCTTTGCTAGGGACATTATGAAACATTAACTCTAGCTTAAAATATATTAAATTCCAAGATGGAGGAGTGGGAGAAAGACCGTTCCAATGGTCTGAGCAAGTTCCTGGCCAAATCTCTGAAAGAACCCATTCTGGGCAAGCACTTTTCCCTGCCTGGACGGGCATGCCAGAAGCAGACCATCGAACTGGACACCAGTCAGAGCTACATTGCCGTGTACACGCACCTCAAGGTCCACGCCGCCGTAATGCCTGACAGATTGCCTACGCCGGAGCCAATAGGTCGAGGGCAGGTGGAGAACCAAGTGACCACCATAGAGGGCAAGCCCAAGACTCGAGCATCGAAAAATTATAATCAACACCATAAGAATTGATTTTTGAATTTAAATAAAAATGTATTAAATAAAAGTGTAATTCCACTGCAACATATTTTCAAAAATGGAATGTTGGTGATTCCACTGCTGCATCTACATTCTTGGGCGATATGTGAATGGACCATCCTCGAGACCAATTCGAGAATGGAGCAGAATGTAGCAGCGTAACAAGGCTATAAAAGAATGGACCATCCTCAATAATGTAGCAGAATGTAGCAGTGGAACAAAGCTATAAAAGAATGAACCATCCTCGATAGAGCAGAATGTAGAGCAGTGGAACAAGGCTATAAAGGAATGAACCATCCTCGAAAATGTCGCAAAATGTTGCAGTGGAACAGGGTTATAAAAGAAAGGACCATCCTCGAGAATGTAGAAGCATGTAAATCAGTGGAAGAAGGCTATAAATAAACCAACCTCAAAAATGTCGCAGAATGTTGCAGTGGAATAGGGCTATAAAAGAATGGACCATCCTCAAGAATGCAGCAAAATGTTGCAGTGGAACAGGGCTATAAGAAAAACTCGTATTTTGTTATTTTGTGATTGTAATCATAATATAATTACTAATATATCAAACTACTAATATATCAATTATCCCCAGTGCATCCCCACGGATATGTGAATGGACCATTCTCGAGACCATCTCGAGAATAGAGCTGATTGTAGCAGTGGAACAAGGCTATAAAAGAATGGACCATCCTCGAGAATGTAGATGTAAATCATCGGAACAAGGCTATAAATGAACCATCCTCAAGAATCTATCAGAATGTTGCAGTGGAACAAGGTTATAAAAGAATGGACCATTCTCAAGAATGTAGCAGAATGTTCCAGTGGAACAGGGGTATAAGAGAAACTCGTTTTTTTTTATTTTGTGGTTGTAGTCATTATATAATTACTAATATATCAAAGTACAGGTAATCAAACATTATATCCCCAGTGCATCCCCAAGGATGTCAGTATCAAGTGTGCATCGCAAATCCTATCATCTTTGGCTTGTATCCATTCGTAAAATTGAAGTGTTTTTGCGTGGCATACGCTTTGGTCAATTCAACTCTTTGTTAAATAACTCTAGTGTCGTCTTGTGTCCTCCTCAATTCTGCAGGATACGCACGGCGTTGTACATCTGGGCGATGACGGGCAGCTGCTTGGACTCGCGCCGGCAGAGGCACTTGTAGGCATGGGATAGCAGGCGGTCGAGGGCGGCCACATCAATCTCGTCCGGCTTGGTGGCCGCTATCTGAATATTCTGCTCCGTCAGGGGCTCCTTCTACGAGGACGAGACGAGTGTCGTGGGAGTCAGTACTGCGGGTGATAAACGCTGGCAGCACTTACCAGGTTGTCCAGGTAGCCCAGCAACTGATGGCCTACAGAGGCAATCTTGAGGAACGTGGACTGTGAGCTCTCCGCGTAGAGATTGAGCCTCCTGCCGGCTATCTCTAGCAGCAGCCGGCCCAGCTCCTCGTCCTCAGAGATGTCTTGGAGCAGCAACTGGGCCTCGGCATCGTAGCCAAAAGCGTACAGCTCCACTACCTGGGAGGAGAGGGAAATAATATTAAGAGGGAAAATAAATATATATTTCCCTCTCCAGTGTTTCGTGTGTTTCTGCCCAAGGAACTGAGACAGAACTGAACTATAGACCCCAAAGTCTTCTTTAAATATATGTCATGGCTTCCTACGATTCCCGTTTCCCTTCTTTTTAAATTAAAAAAGCTTCCTTCGCTCACCTGTCGCCTCAAAACGGGCAGCTTGTCCACCTCCCAGCTGTCGGCCAGGGCACAGATCTTGGCCATGTAGAAGACGTGATCGAGGATATAGAGCTGCTCGAGATCCTCCCTGATCAGGTCCATGGTGGCAGAGACAACGCGGCACAGGAACTCCGTGCGCACCTGCTGCAGGACAAGATCTGGTGCGGGCAGGACGTAGGGCAGCTCCTTGTTGATGTCCGCCAGCAGCGCCTTGTTGCCCATCGCATCGAAGAGCGTGGTCAGTGGCTTGGGAATGCGCAGCTGGAAGAAGGCCACGAAGTGGAGGACACTGCACAGCTCGGTCTGCAGACGGAGCAACTGCGGCATGGCATGGTGCTGCTGGAGGGCCAGAAACTGCAGCGGCAGAGCTCCCTCGCTGAGGGACTGCTCAAACTGCAGCTCCCGCTTGTCGTGGTCCATGGACGTGGTAAAGTGCTGCAGAAAGTCCAGGCTCAGCTCGAGGAACTCGGGCACTTTCCCCGCCGACATCTCCAGATCCTGCTGGCACATCTTGTCCACCGGCAGGCGGCCCACCTTCTGCATCAGCTTGGCGGCAGCCTGGAGGGGAAACTTCAACGTGGCATTCCACAGCATGCAGCAGATGCCGTGCTTCAGGGCCCAGTCTGGCCTCCGGAATTGGTTCAGACAGAGCAGGGCTGCCCGGAGGTGATCCAGCGAGGAGAGCTGCTTGCTCCACTGCACCATGTACTGCCAGGACATGAGGCTTAGCAGAACGCCCGACTCCAAGCTGAACGGAAAGTGGGCCCGCAGCAAGGCCAGGCGCTCGAGGATGGGCTCGGCGGGTTCCCGGTTGGGATCTTGCACTTCCTTGCCCATTTCCAGCTCCTCTTCGGAGTCGGATTCCTCTTTAGAGAGCTCCTCCTTGGATGCAACCTTGGCTTTGGTTTTATCCTCCTCATCAGTCTCCTTTTCCGGCGCTGAAATCTCCAGAATCTTACTTGGATGCAGTTGGGCACTGATTAGCCACTTGGCCGTTAGTTCTGTCACGATTCCCTTTCCACTGCTCACAATGCTCTTGAGGCTGCAATCGGGCGGTTCGTAGGGCATTTCCGGACCCACGGGATCCCTAGAGGTGAGGGGTTTGCTGTGTTTGGAGAAGCAATTAAGCAATAAGTTCCAGTTTAGGACTAGTTATAGACCTGTTTCAGGAGCTTTGAATGGAGCTTTGAAATCTTGTATATAAAAGAAACATCGGTTGTTTTTCTGCCACAGGTTAAAGAGCATCGCATTATTTGTAAAAAATGTTCATAATTTCAAAAACAAGCAATTAAAGAAGGGTTAGAAGTTTTAGGGAAGGAACTTGCGAAATATCGCTTAAGAATTGATATTTTCCGGTAAGTTTTGGGTTAAAGTTTTAGGGAAGGAACTTGCGAAATATCGCCTAAGAATTTATATTTTCCGGTAAGTTTTTTTTGTATGTATCTTCGGGGCGAATGGTGAATGGATGGACCGTCCATTTTAGATGGACCATCCTCCCTTATGGGTGACTGCTGAATATTTCAGTGGAACAAGAAATTAAAGAAGGGTTAGAAGTTTTAGGGAAGGAACTTGCGAAATATCGCTTAAGAATTTATATTTTCCGGTACGTTTTTTTTGTATATATCTTCGGGGCGAATGGTGAATGGATGGACCGTCCATTTTGGATGGACCATCCTCCCTTATGGGAGACTGCTGAATATTTCAGTGGAACATGGCAGCTTAGGGGTTCCAAGACTCACCCCAGTATAGCCCCCAGAACGGCCACATCCTCCAGCTTGCCGGTGAGCAGTCCCCACTGTGCTTCGTCATGGGAAATGCGCTCCCAGCGCTCCTCCTCCTCGTTTTGCGAAGACTCGTCACAGGAACCCTGCAGGAATATGTATTTAATATTAAGATTTAGGGACCCAAATAAACCCTCACCTCCTTGCGACTGCGCCACAGATTACTGGCCACCGTTTTGCAGACAATGGCCACCAGCAAACCCGAGAACTGTTTGCTCTCTAGTAGGAGTTCGCGCACCTCCTGCCACCAAGGCGAGATGGCATTGTAGGCATAGTCGTGAATGTGCTCGCCAGCCAGATCACAAATGGTCTGGACCATGGCAGCTATACGGGACATATCCTCAACGACTTCATCACTGGAACAGGCATGGAAAAAATACTTAAATACTTAATACTTAATACTAAATACTTAAATACTTAAATACTTAAATAATGGAAAAAAATATTTAAAAAAAAAAAAATAAAAATAAATAAAAAAATAAAAAAAAATAAAGGCAGGGGGAAAAATACTTAAATACTAAATACTTAATACTAAATACTAAATACTTAAATAATGGAAAATAAATAAAAAAAAATAAATAATAAATAAATAAATAAATAAATAAATAAATAAAAAAATAAAGGCAGGGGAAAAATACTTAAATACTTAATACTTAATACTAAATACTTAAATACTTAAATACTTAAATAATGGAAAAAAATATTTAAAAAAAAAAAAAAAAAAATAAATAAAAAAATAAAAAAAAATAAAGGCAGGGGGAAAAATACTTAAATACTAAATACTTAATACTAAATACTAAATACTTAAATAATGGAAAATAAATAAAAAAAAATAAATAATAAATAAATAAATAAATAAATAAATAAATAAAAAAATAAAGGCAGGGGAAAAATACTTAAATACTTAATACTTAATACTAAATACTTAAATACTTAAATACTTAAATAAAGGAAAAAAAATATTTAAAAAAAAAAAAAAAAAATAAATAAAAAAATAAAAAAAAATAAAGGCAGGGGAAAAATACTTAAATACTAAATACTTAATACTAAATATTAAATACTTAAATAATGGAAAATAAATAAAAAAAAATAAATAATAAATAAATAAATAAATAAATAAATAAATAAAAAAATAAAGGCAGGGGAAAAATACTTAAATACTTAATACTTAATACTAAATACTTAAATACTTAAATACTTAAATAATGGAAAAAAAATATTTAAAAAAAAAAAAAAAAAAAAAAAAAAAAAAAAAAAAAAAAAAAAGGAAGGGGAAAAATACTTAAATACTAAATACTTAATACTAAATATTAAATACTTAAATAATGGAAAATAAATAAAAAAAAATAAATAATAAATAAATAAATAAATAAATAAATAAATAAAAAAATAAAGGCAGGGGAAAAATACTTAAATACTTAATACTTAATACTAAATACTTAAATACTTAAATAATGTTAAATAAATCCTACCAGTTATTGTACTTGAAGGGCTTCTCCAGCCAGAACCAAATGATTAAAGTAAGCAAATCCATGCTGGGCAGGCAGGCCTGATGGATCCACTGCTTGAACTGGCCAAAGCACAGGCCCTGCGAGAAGAACTGGCTAAAGAGATCAATGCTAACGCCGCCAAACTTGTCGGCCTTTTCCCTCAGCAAAGTGATGCCATCGGCGCTTTCTATGTTGAAGATGCTCAGGTAATCCACAAACTCCTCGCTTTTGTGCTCTTCCTGCAGCTGAAAGCTGACCTCCCGAGTGGTGGCAGGCTTAGCCTCATCCTTGCCATTGTCCAAGAGCAAAACGAGCTTGTTAATGGTCACCAGGTCGGCGTCGGAGAGCTCCAGATGGTCCATGGGCGGCTCGTTGTCACCCCGCTGGCTGGCCTGACTCAAGGTCAGGTAGAGATCGGTCAGCCGCTTGTAGTTCTGAATCTGATGCACAAACTCCTCGGAGGTGGTGGTATCCGGGGGCAGAGGTTTCTCAATGAACGCATCGATGATGCACTGAAAAACGCGTGGCTGCAGCTTCTTGCTCTTGAGCAGCATCTCCAGGCACTGCTGGCGCACCTCTAGGGTCTGCAGTTCCCTCGCCAGCTCGGCCAGCTCCTCCATCTTAGCATCGCCATGGTTTATGGTCCTCAGCTGGTTCCTAAGACGCCTCAGCATGTGGATATCCCGAGAGGTCTGGGAGCTGGTCTCGCTGAGGGCGTAATGAAAGGGAATGAGCACCTCCTTCAGGCTGCCATCGGTGGGGTCCAGGAAGAGGCAGTGATTGATGGGCGGCGCCTTGCGGGATCCGGCTGATCCTCCCGCGCTAGCTGCACTGCCCAGAGCCGTGTGATTGTTGTAGACCAACTGTCCGCTCTTGGAGACATTAAAGGCGGCCACTTTGGGCCCGTTCTGCAGGGCCCAGATGTCCAGGCAGCCCATGCGGGGCGCATAGATGACCAGGAACAAGGCCCGCCGCTTGTGCGTCTTGATGCCGCGCACAGATCGCTCCTTGACGGGCACAAAGGCGCACTGGGCATCCCTATACCCCTTCCACACGCGCAGAATGATGGCCTGCTGCGTGTCCACCAGCATCACGCGGTCCAGATTGTCCGTCACGACGGCCAGCCTTCCGCCGGGTGCCACAGCCAGGGTCAGGCCATCCCTCTTCCCATCGTACAAGCGACAGCGTATCCTCATGGGCGCCTCTTTCGTGGGCACGGGCAGGGGGGACTCCTCGGGCGAGGGCAGTGGCTCAGGCGCACGTCGGAAAATGCCACCCAACAGGTTCTTGTAGGCTATCCCTATCACATCCTTGGCCACAGCGCCCAGCGACATGGTCTTGTAGCCCTCTTCGGCGTCAAAGAAGCCCATATAGGGCTCTGCTCCGGCGGCCAGCACCTGGGCGCTTCGCGGCGCCGTGGCATGCACCTTGGCAAAGTAGCCATGGCCGATGCTCTGCTGAACGATGTAGTCGTAGGTCGGTGGTCGCTGGGTGCTCGAAATGGCGGCGTCATTGATCACGCCCTCGCGCTCCTGCTTGAACTTGTACTTCTGGAATGGCACCACATCGGCTGTGGGATACGAACCGCGCTCCAGGGCTCCACGTTGCACATTATGCCGGCTGTTGGTGAGAATGGGCAGGATGTCCTGGCCCTGGATGAAGCACAGGCAGCGCGGGTAGACGATGTACAAGAGGGAATCACCCTCGGAATGACGGGGCGGTGACTGCAGCTTGACGCCAATCACCGGATCCTCCTGGCAGCTGTAGGACACACTTTAAGCTAGGAATCTGTGAGTTCTATCAACTTACCATTGAGAGAATAGCTTCACACCCGAGTCTGTGTAGAAGACGACGAGGCCCGAGACCAGGCCCACTGCCACGCACGTCCATTCGACGGCTCCATCGCTGCTCCTCCGGCTCTGAGTCATCGGCAGGCAGGTGAGGCTGGTCACTATTTGATTGGAGTCCTCCAGCTCACCGCACCAGCCCAAAGCGTAGGTGTTGTTGGCATTCCCATGGCTGCTCCAGCAGGTGGAAAGGAAAGCCAACTTCTCGCCCTGTGCCAAGGCAATCAACTCCCCAGTGGGCGAGATGGCGTAGTTTACCGCATTTAACCAGTTGTCGTCTGCTCGAAACGGATATACAAGGATTACCGTGTGAGGTGTGTGTGTTAAAGTTCACTTTCTCACCGTGTCCGAGGCCAAAATACTCCTGAACTTTCTTAAAATCGCGAATTTCTCCGCAATGTTTCACTTCGCAGGTCATTGTTTTGGTTTTGTTTGTCTTTCTTTGTCACGTCCCGCCGCCTGGCCACACTGCACAGCTGGTTTGGTTTGCTGGTCACACTGATGTTGCTATAAACAGCTGTATAGAAGAATTATCGATTGTGTAAAATAATTATCGATTTAAACACATTTCAGGAGCGGGAAATTTAATTTTTGTTGTTACAGAAAAAAAACCTAACACTACACCTGTACAGGGTAATTTAAGAGAGAAACTTCCTATACATAAATAACAAAACCAAAACTTTTTCTTCCCCGGAAATTTATTTGTTCGTTTTTTGTACACTTTGTGAATATTTGAATATCATACTCCAATATTAATATCATGGTACTCGGCTCGGACGATCTATGCTAAGATGAAACTAAATTAGGTCCGACTCCACGCCACTGTCGATGTAATCCTTGAGCATCAGGCCACAGTGATCCGGCAAGAGTCTTGTCCAGTTGTTGATGTGCAGCAGGCAACTGGGAATGGTGACCTCCATGACATCGGAGCGGTGCGCCTCCACTATCCGCTGGGCCACCTGCTTGGGATCCAGCAGGCCCAGGATTGAGGGGAACTTCACCTTGGGATGCTTGCACAGTCCAGTGTTGGTCATATAGGGGAAGATGGTGGTGGTCTTGATCTGTTAATAATTAACTAATTAATTTCAAACAATTAACGAGCTTCTCCCGACTTACCACATCCCTGTAGGGTCCTTCTCGCAGCTCTGCATGAAGGGCCTCCATCAGTCCGCGTACCGCGAACTTCGTGGCGCAGTAAGGAACCAAGTTGGCGATGCCCACCAAACCCGCTATTGAGGAGAGGCTGATGATGTGGCCACGATTCTTCTCCTGCATGTGGCCCAGGAAGGCCTGAATGGTCCAGAACTGCGAGAAAACATTCACATCGAACACTCGCTGGATCTCCTCGGCCGACTGCTGCAGGATTGGGTGGGTGGGCATAATGCCCACATTATTCACCAGCACCGATATGGGTCCAACTTCCGCCTTAACCCGGTCCGCCAGTGCCATCACCTCCTCCCGCTTGGATACATCGCAGCTGGCGGGTTTAAAGATTGATTGTTAGCTAAAATTTTCAAGACCCCAAATTAATACCTGAAGCCGTGCACATCTCCAAGGTTCAGTCGCCTGGCTTTCAGGACCGTCTCCTGGTTGTTCTTCTCATCGATGTCCACACACACAACTCTGCTGCCCAGAGAGGCGTAATGCAGGGCCAGTTCCCGACCGATTCCATGGCCTGTTCCAGTAATCTTTAAGAATATGCCAGCGATATTTTATTACCTGTATATTCTCTACTCGTTTCCTTACCAAAATTGTTTCCCCACTGACATCCTTCTGAGGTCTGGGCAAGATCGTATCCACCAGTTTAACGAATAACTCCAGAACGATGCGCACGAAGAGCACCAAGAACTGCAGTATGTCCTGAAGGACATCAAAAATGCGCTTCGACGCTGGCGTGGTGCTGAAATAAAGAACAAAAGTCCATTTGGGCATTTATCAAAGGGGAATTGCCAAACAATTAGCGGACACTTCAGCAGTTGGCAAATATTGGCATAAAACTGAGTCTCGGCCAGCCCCGAAATGATTTAATTTATCTATTTGTATGCGCCCGCTGCATGTGCAATGTTCAAACGATAGTTCAGACAGCATTGGCGGTCGCCGGACTTTGCCAGCCCCCATAATACTGTACAACATAAGATAATGGAAAATCGGACTGAGACTGAGACTGCTTCGAGTATATTGACACTGGGTCTTGGCCCCCTTTTCGGGGTACTCGAGGGAGCTGAACCAACAACTACAGTGAATGCTCCATGGGATGGAAATTACAATTAGGGGTTTTTGTTTTGAAATTAAATATATATTCGGCAAATTCCTAAAGTTTATTTTAATTTATACTTGTATTTTTTTTATCAAATGAAAAATTTGAGGAGCTGTAATTAATATTTAAATTTACAAAGCACATTTTTGGGGTATGAAAATATTGATTTTAGAAAATGAAATATTTAAAATTGTCCGCCAAAGGCAGCTCTTACTGTTTTAGGAGATTACAAAGTAATATTTCGATTGCAATACAGACTCTTCTCGGATCGCGATTATATATTTATTTATGTTGATAATTAGTGATACTTGGTAATCATTAGCACTTCACTTACTGGATAATTTCGCGTTCTATCATGGCGACTCACTGGACTTTCCTCAGTTTCCGAATCCTCCAACTTTTGACAGCCAAATCGAGCAGAACCAACGGCGATTTTGGGGGGCTTGATGCCTGTAATGAAACGTAATGACTTTGAGTCACGGCTAGTTTGACTCTCACTCTTCCGTATTTGCGAGGTTTCCTTTTCACAACTTTTGGCTTTTGAGCTTAGCGAGGAGTCGGATTGTCTTTAACTTTATTTTGTTTTATTTTCATCCGACTTTACAACCGGCTGGCCCAGAGCGAGCGGCGTGGGCGAGCGAGGAGATGGAACGGCAGCCGGCGACGCAACATTTCCACTTTCGTTTTCCTTTCGGTTGCAACTAAAATGGAAAATTACGTGCACTCCAATGTGGCGCAGGCAGCAAAGAGACAAAAGCACAGACAAACGAGCAATGAGCGATGCAGTGGCGCAGGCAGTGGGGGGTCTTTGAGGGGGACTAACGTTAAATAGGATACATATATGAAAAATATACAAAAGTTCTATGCGAAAAAATACAAATATGTTTAAGGTATTACAAGAAATATATTCATAAAAAATAATTGCCAAAAAGTGATTTATTGATTTGTCCCTAAATTAATTAACCCTTTAAATTACGTATACGCCCCTGTCCTGTTGCATGCGATTCGATTATGCGTTGCCAAAAGTCTCTTTGTGCTCTTCACAGTTCTCTTCACTTCTCTTTGGCCAGTGGCGGGTCTTGGCTCTTTGGTTTGCTGCCAAGAGGCAAGAAGGCAGCTGACTTACATGGCCAACTGCAATGGGGAAGCCAAAATGTTTGTTGCAACAACCGAAAGCCATAACCATAAAATGCAACGAGGGCGGTCTTAATACTTTTCCTGATTTCTTTGATAGCTCAATTCGTAAGTTATCTAACTAGGGGTTTAATTGTTACGATTAAACAATTAAAAGTCAACTAAAAATCAATGTTTACACAATGCTTTTCTCCATTAATGATAAAAAAGAAAATAGTATTTTTACTTGTCGAATTTGAATGTGAATACCTACGTCATAATAATACTTTCAATATAAATAAGTGTTCTTTTCGAGTTAAAAATAGCCAAAATCTATCAAAAGTAAATACCATTAAGCAACACGATTTAAATTATTTACTTAATATTTGTTTAAGGTCCTACAGTTTAAATATCTAAATATCAATGAGGCACTTTTTATTGATTATAAGAATAATCAAAAATAAATAGGTTATTTATTCGATATTCTAAAAAAATGACTGAATACAAGCATTTTATAACTTAATTATAGCTCATTCACAAATGGTTTTAGCACTGTTTTTGATTGTCAGGTGTTTCCATTAATTTAATTGCAACTTAATCGATTTGATTGCTATTTAATATCCTATGATTAAGCAACAAGTTAAACATTTTACTTAATATATTGGCAACTATTAAATTTCACTTTCACAATTTTACACTATTTTCCTATGTTAAAAACTCGAAACCCGATACGTAGTTTAGATTAAAACATGCCTTTTGCGCAATATTTACACAATATTCCCAATGGATCGCGATCCGAAGCCAAGTGGAGACTGGAACGACCGATAAGTCTGGCTGCTCGCCGCCAAATGATTCCAGTGGCAGGCGCTCCACAACGAGGGAGCCTGAGCCTGCACTTCAATTGCGCGGGAGACCTAAGCTCCAAGAGTGTGGCTTAAGAGAGTGGCGAAGAGAGCGGCAAGCGATCCTGACTAATGATAGTAGCGCTTTGTTTTTAATTTCGCAGAAGAAACCACAACAAGCCATCGCCGCAGGTGACCTTCAACAGGGTCCAGACAGAAAACAAAAGACCGGGAAGCGGAGACTTGCCTTTAAACAAACTTGGCTAAGCATGATTTACCGTTTTTACGCCACTCCGTGTTGTTTGTGGTTACGAGATGAGTAAGCAAAAGTTCGTCGCCAAGTTCAAGTTCAGCGATCATAGCCGGGAATCAGAGCTTGAAAGAGAGAGGAGAGGGAATAATCCGGATAATGCTCTTATCCAGTTTTGTCCTTGGCTGATAACCAGTATGTTTTTCAGCAATTAAATTCACTTTTACTCGAATTTGCTTCATTTCTTCTCTTTGCTTGAATACCCTGGAAGGAAGGAGGTTGTGGTTCATGTGAGGATTTGATTTTTGCGGAATTTAAGTCGACTGGATAGCTGATCTAAAGATCTAATGATACTATATTTATAGATTTCAAATCGGCAGCTATTTCTGAGAGTAAATTTAATGTACATCTAATTTTATGTAATCCAGAAAAAAGAATCGATTTAATAGATAACAGTAATAAATCAGAACCTATTTAGAAAAAAAGTTTTAACTTGAGGTTGCCTTAATATATGGAACATTAAAATATTTTTTAGTTTTGCTATTTCTTGCATTTCTAAATTATTTGTTTAATTTATAAACAAATTTAATTTTTATATATTGTAATAATAATAATTATTATCATACATAATATATTTTATTACATTACTACAGGGTATCACATAGTCGTATAAAATATGTACACATATTCTCGCGACTTTGCTTTATTTCCTCTTTGTTTTTTTGTATTCCTACTGATATCTGCTTTCGAGAAGGTCATCGAAGGGCTCTCTCTGCGCTTTTGCCGTTCAATTTTAAGCGATCGACGACCCCTTCACAAACATAATTGGTGTCAATTTCGAGTGCGGCAGTAACAACTATAACAAATACTGTAACAGCAGCGTCAATAACAACAACATCTACACGCAATAGCAACAGAAAACACAGTAGAAACAACTGCACTTTGCAGACGATTAATTAAGACAGTATTACACTGATCGAAAAGCTAAAAATGCAAATATTTATATTTAATATTCAGATGAGAAGTATTTTACATTTGTATTAATTTTTAGGTGTATATAATTTATAATTTATTAAATAATAAAACAGAAAATACCCTCTCTTCAGGTAGAACACAAACTCAAACTCAGCTTTAACGCGCAGCCTGCCACTTAAACAATCATCAGTTCGAACACAAATCAAAGTAAACAAATTTCAGCTTACGAGTTTTATGTACTTCCCCCTTTTTGCCCGGGTTTCCTCAACGCGTTCTGCGGTTAATGGCTAATGGGATGGGTTATTAGGCAGCCGCCAGCTTGTTGCTTAATGTTTAGTCTTTGTGGGTTCTTTCCACCCTTCTGTTCGAATAATTCGCTTTCATTTGACTTATCGATGTGGCGTGCATTAACAATCAATATGACATGTCAGGCACGTGAAACAGTTTGGAATAACTTGGGAATCCGGGGGTAGCAAGTATATGGAATTTACCAGATATATAAACATATATCTGATTCGATCATGTCAAAAATACTTACTAATGCGCTATGTGCACAATAGCTACATAGTTCAGGACATTCCTCGTAATAAAGGCATAAAATTTTAACAATAATTACAAAAATATTGGAAAATCAAAGATATATTAAGCATATTAGGGAAGTTATAAATACAAA
Organism: Drosophila tani; assembly: GCA_008042535.1. NCBI lineage: Eukaryota > Metazoa > Arthropoda > Insecta > Diptera > Drosophilidae > Drosophila > Drosophila tani. The sequence continues at coordinate 21,892 of VNJO01004201.1, read as the reverse complement.
TACATACTTAGAGTATGCTCTTTCAGTGATAATTTTTTTGTTTAATGTTTTTTGTTACAAACAAAATGAGTTTGAAGCTTTTTTCCCATTAACGCAATTATTTTATTGAGCTTTCATGCCTTGACACCACGAATCAACCTATTAATTCAGAATCCATAGTTACAAAAACAAAGGGAAACTTCTTTTAGCAGCCTTGACATTGGTTAGAGCTCAATTTAAATATGCATATGTTCCATTAACGTAACTAGCACTTTATTCGAATATTTATAAACATTGCACTTGGTATGTTTTGCTAATTGTCAACCATCAATTCGTCTGTTCGTCCTTCCATTAACATGCAAAACAAAAAAGTGAAAGTTAGATATGGAGTGGAAATCGACAATTGAATACTCTAACCAAAAACAGACAAACTTGTAAAGTTAAGGAAACACTAACTAATAAACTTGGCTCTTGCACACTTCACAGGAATATTTAAATATATCAGAAATGAAAGCAAATAATAAAAAGTATTCTTCTGTAGACTTGTAGATAATTAATTCTAAATTATAAATGTATTGGAGTTAAAGAGGATTTTTTTGTATCGAATTCGGTCAGGTTTAGAGGAGTTTTTAATTAAATAAATAATATATTAAATATTTCTTGTACAAAACATAAAATTTCTTTAAAAACAATACATATACAATTAGTTTCAGAAAGTAAGAATAATGTTTTTGTGTTTTCATCCTCTTTTAGGCGAAGCTGCTTTACATTTTACTTGTAAAGTAGGTGGAAAATCTATCATCCAGTAATGCCAACAATATCGCAATCCGTATTCATACAGTTTCTGTTTGACAATAATTTTTATCAGTTTTATTACTTCATAAATTCTAGAGTATGCAAAAATATAGCACCTTACCAACGCGAAGTGATTTTTCCTTTACTTTTTACACGGGTTTGATGTTTTACGGGGATGAGGATGTTGTCTCACTAATATTTTACCCTTGTACAAAGATTGTGGTGAAAGACTGCTTCTGTTCTGTGCGTTGCAAACCGTCTGAAATTTCAACAGTGGCTCCCACCTTCAGAGAGGGTATTTAATTGGCCACGCATGTGGCTGTGCTGCAGTCTTCGGCCTGAAAGGCGGCTTCAGTTGCCGTTGGCGAGTGGAGCGGCAAACAACGCCCGGCGGAAAAGCGGAAGGCGGAAAGAGCTGAAAGCTAAGAGCGGGAAGCGGAAACTGGCCAAGCGGAAGAGGCCCGAAGAAGAAGAAGTCGAAGAAGACCGCGAAGGGGAGCGTAAAAATGTGAGTGTGTCCCCTGTCTCCTTGCCTGCATTTTGTTGTTGCCCGACAGTGTGTGTGTGTCTGTGTGTGAGTGCGGTGAGCTCGTGATTTGTTTACCTGTCAAAATAATAAATATAACTTTTGTTTTCGTGGGGCATAAAATACAGGCAACTGTTGTTGCTGTTGGCATTGGTAGCGGAACCGAGAAACAAGCCGGCGAAGGACTCTGTTCTGTTCTGTTCCCTTCTTTCCTCCTCTCACAACCTCGTCCTTTGCCAAGTGCAGTGTCAAAAGTCAAACGAAGGATAATGTGCCTGTCCGAAAAGAAATATGGAAACAAAATCCAATGCAACTTTCATATATCCAAACTTAAAACTAAGCAAGGTTCCTTGTTAGTCTAGGCTAGGTGAGAGATTGGCAACGGATGTGGAAATTGATAATAAAAAGCACTTCAGTCAACACCTTTCAGGGACTTTTATAAAGTTTATTGTTGCTATTGTTAGCTCGTTGAAGCTTCTACTAGGAATACTTTAATTTAATTCCCTTTCAACCCTGAAAGTATGCTTCAGTTTTCCATCAATCTCCTCACTTTTTGTATCAAGTTAATTTAACTTTAATCTTACATTTCTACGCCTCACAGGTCTGGTTCCGAAATACTCAATCAGAATGTTTCTGTACCATCAATATCGTCGTCTTCATGGACCAATCTTCACTAGGATCCTCTCGCTGCGTCGCAGCCTCATGAGCCAGCCGGTGGTCAGGAGCTCACCGAAGGTCTGGAGGCAATACCAGCCGGTCCAGACCAATGAGAAATGCCAAAGATCAAGCCTAGAGCAGCTGGAGCAGCCGAGTCCCTTTGCGGAGGACTATCGCATCTATCAGCAAAACATCGACCTGGATGCCTTCTTCGGCGAGGAGCCCAAGTTCGAGAAGGTGTCGGATGTGTGCCTGCTAAACGATCACTTCATCCTAGTCAAGATGCCGCCGCCAGATGCATCGCCACCTTCTACGAAGTCAAGGATTCCGCGGTGTTTCAAGTGCAATCGCGGCAGCAAGGTCTCACCCATTCGGGAGGAATCTGAGGAGGAGAAGCCTTCGGAGCAACAATCGAGCTGCCTGCAGCCGTGGTCATCCCGCCACCAGGATGAGATCGAGGTCTTTAACTCCACCTCTAGACTGACAGGTACACCCAATAAGAAGGCTGCTACACCCGCCCCCGTGATAGTGGAGCAACCCCATCCAACCCTGCAGCTGGAGGCGATACAATCTGTGCCTCCTCGACAGCTGCAGGTACGCCCTGTCGGACCCTTTCATTGGTTCCTTTGGCCCTTTCGCCGGCGCCTGGACTTAAGGAGCAAATCCAAGCCGCCGCTGGCCGCCGTACACAAAACTTACTTCGTGCGCTGGAGCAAGCCGCCGGATACTCTGTGGAACGGATTTGGTATCCAGCGGGCAACGGAGGAGAGGAAGACGCAACTGAGACGATGTCGTTCTGCAGTTTTCTGAGCTAATGGCTGATGATATTTTGTATATATTTCCTAGGTTTAATTTTAGGAGTTTGGGGTTCATATTACTTGAGGAAGATCACAAGGGTTTCAATTAGGGTCTTAAAATAAATTATTTTAGAGATTCCAAAAACAAGCTTAATTGTGTATTGTTTTATTTATTAAGAACCTCCTAGGATCTACAAATTTAAGTAAGATGTTCTTTTTTAAAGTTAGCACCAGCTAAGCATCATCAGTTATTTTATTTATAAATACCATGAAATTTAAACAACATTTGATTATAAATTCCATGTATTGTCATCATTTTTATATATATGGAATATTTCTTAGATAACTAAATCTCTATAACTATAAACCTGAAGACTCTTATTATTTTTAAATTTTATACATAACCACTTCTAGTTGCTTTAACTTGCTAACTAATGAAAGCAAAAAGAGCCAAAGAGATTGTTTTTTTTTATTTATTTGGAAACTACTTTTTTGATTCTAAATCTGATCATTTATCTCTAAAAATTACTTATATTATTTTGATACCTTTAAGGACAAGATATAGAAATGCACCCGTTTCTTTATGCACTTTCCTTCACTAAATATATAAAGTCAAGCTGAGCCCTCAGGGCCCTGAACCCTCTCATGGGCACATGTCAAACTCCAATTTCCGCAAGCAAAATTAGTGACTGCCGCCGCACCCGCCAACTTCAGTTTGCCACAAAGTATGTGGACGAAGCCCCAACTTGAGGTAGTAACTCCGCGGAACTGCAAAATAATACAAAGAAGTGAAAAAGGAAACAAAATGCAAGCCACGTAAATTGCCGGGCCAATGCAGATAAAGCCAAGAGGCCGTCGCGATGGAAGAAAAAAAAACGGAGTTTAACTCCTTTTTTCAATGGAATTTGCACGCGTCCGTGAAGCCCTAGAGGAGCCACCAAAGGGGGATCCCGACTCCTCCGAGCCAGGAGGTAGCTTCATTAGCTCCATTTGGGGTTTTGGAAATGTCGGGCAATGTCGTTCGTTACTCCCGCCACGGCCGGTAGGTGGCGCTGCGCGCTAGAGCCCCGCAACTAATTACGAAGGCAGCCCGCCATAAAAACAAGTTCATGATAAAATGCCCAACGGAGGCCCACCTTAGCCATAGACCCAACACACTGCAGGCACCCTGCGCCACCGCATACGAGTATACTCGTACATAATAATAAAATAAAATTAAAACCGTCACGCCAGGCGTCAGTGGCAGCCGTAGAAGTCGCGAACAATCGCGGCAACCGAACAAAGCCATCGAGCCTCGAACCGAACGGCGGCCAAAAGGAGCTGCCACAGAAGCTGGGGCTGCACTCCGTGTCCACCTCCGTGTCCAGGCCGGATCGGGCCAGCGGGTCACCGTAATGAACCATTAATATGCCAGTTCCCCCCCCGAAAACCGAGAAACCCGGGCGATAAGAGCCAAGCCGCGCGCGCTTTTTTCCTACATCGAAAATCGAAATTGAACTCCAAGAACTAGGCACTTGGAGAAAATTTAATATACTTTTAAATACTTGTTTATCTTGATAATCTCTAGAAACTTTGTATCTAAAGACAGATTTTTAAACAAACTAATGACTGCTGAGATCACTCTTTTATGAAAATTCTTCGAATTATGTTGCCAAAGTAAGCTCTTAAAATATCAAGTTTATTTGTTTTATAAACATATTTTACATTTTGATATAGAAAAATATTTTTTAAGAAAACTAATAAAGGAAAAAATATCTTATTTTATATTCCTCTTTAGTTCTTAAAACTAATTTATTTATTTTAAACAAAACAGCTTCTCTAAATAAATATTTATTTATTCACATATTTTAATCTGATTAAAATTTTTAAACATTTATATATTTTTCTTAAAATATCTCTGAATAATGTCTTGTTTTTATTTTCTTTTTCTGGCAATGCATAAAATAGTGTTCACTATTGTTTTCTCCTCTACAGTCGTTGCCTACGAATGGGGGATTTGTGCTTATCATTAATTATAATGTCGGCATGGAGGCGCGCGCATTACCATTTGGCCAAAATGGTCAATTGGATGGCTTAGACTGCTTTGTTTAGTACATGGAAATTGGCTTGGAGTTATTGTGTGTGTGTGTGTGTGTGTCAGCGTTGGGGGAAGGTGAAGGACGCCACCTGTCGGTGAATGCAACAAGCTGAGTGCGAGCTTGTAGATGGTATCTCGTAGATATAGTAACTAATATGGTAGATATACTACCTGGGTGCACTAGAGGTACTATAATTTTTAGATTCAGAAAAAATTAAAAGCGTATTAAGCATGCAAATAGGTGAGGGGAATTCATGAAAGTTGTGGAAGTAAGAGCTGCCTCTGTATATGCTTCCGTTTAACCAATTTAAATCGGATAACGCTCGTATTGAATTTATTATTTCGATCTTTGAATCATAATCTTTAAAAACCTTCTAAAACCCAACTTAGAAAACAATAAACCCATAATTCTTTATTGTATTAATTGGTAGGAACTTAACAGTTCTTTAATTAAATTGAATAATATTTTAAATTATTGATTTTCCGTCCTATTGATCTACTTTAATGTGGTACAAACTCATAAATTGAGCGAGTTCGATGGCCTTCCTAATTATTATAATTATTTTTAATAATCTAACAACCGAAAGTGACAGAAAATGGTTTAATTTCAAACCTTTCCATGTCCAAACTCACACCTTGTTAACCCCCCAGCTGAGAGCGTCTTTGCTTTGGCCAAAACTCGCAATACAACTTAAATTAGCCAACGAATCCGGCTTGCAGCTCCGCTTAATTGGTGGAAAGTAGCGTAACCGTTCCGGCCAGATTTCCAGATTCCGCGAGGGATCCGATCTCCGTGGCGATGGAACCGCTCGGCAGCCGACGGAGACAGAAGCCACTTGCTGGGCGCAGATGCCAGAAGGAAGCTGACAAGTTGCCAGCCTGGCAGCCAAGCCATAAAAGGAGCAGAGGAGATCCCGCCGGGCATTCCAAATCGATTACGACTCGACAGATCTCTCCCTCTGTCGCTCTCGCAAGGTGTTTATTAATAAAATTTCAAATATATTCCGTTTCGAGAGAGACGGAGAAGAGACGGAGGACGATGAGGACAACAGAAACAGTTGGTGGTACGCAAAGTGTTGACAATACCTCGCCGAGACTAGGACCAACTAAGTCCAAGTCGTTGGCACCGACTGCGCAACGACCTTCGGCCGGCTATGGGTACGGGTCCTGGTCCTACGGCAATCATCGTTAATGATGGCAATGTCCTTGTGCGCCTCGATTTGACAAATCAATTTGTGCGCTAACAGCATGCGCTCTCGACTCCAGCACCGTTGCGAGTCAGTGGGATAACTCGAGGACACACATCTTACTTGCAGGACCTTGCCTTGAAGATATCTCTCTCTCTCTGTGTGTGGAAAACACAGTCCTGTTGACAGGGCTCACAGTACGAGTAGTTGAGTCCAGAGACCAAACCGAAATGTTTGCCAATACGGTTGGAATCTGTTTGGATGGATCGTGGTGGGCAAGTGTATCGTTAGATTAATGGGTCTCAAGGGGATAGGGATGTTAAGGTCATAACATGTCAATCAGTGTGTACTTTAATAACTATATTATCATGTATTTAAATAGTCCTTAAATATTAAATAGTAAGATTATAAAAATATATATTAGGAGAGCGAAAAGTACTACCCACTTTTAGTGAGGAATATAATGAATATTTGCGAGCGAAACTAAAGTCTGACTTGTTTTTATAATACTTATCCGATCTAGTTCAAAATAAACACGAAGGCAGAAGCTAAGTTACTTTTAATATCAGATATATTTAAACTATAAATATTTAAGGGAAACTACCTTATTTTTAATTTCGAAAACGAAGAAAAAATATCGCTTAATAATTTCTTCAATTAAAGAACAATTTATGCTTTGAACTATTTATGACTTCATTCACTTTGATGGCTCCTCCTCAGTCTCCTCATTTCCCTTAATCCGCCTGATTCCCCTATTATCCTTGACTTAGAGACTTTCATCCACTTCGCATATCTGCGATCTCCTTTGCACAGGACACCTCATTAGCAAGGATTATCGCTGTTCGCTGTTCGTATCTCTCTACCTAACGCTTCCCAGAGTCTCGCTCTACCTGGCTGTGACTTCTTCCAACTCTGAGTGACTGACTGACTGAAAGCTAAGCCTTTCTCGCTGTCCTGGCTTAACTCTTGCCTGCAAAAGGACGCGGAAAGGGGTTCGTGTCCTGGCTGAGTGATGGGCCCAGCGCACGAGGACGAAGAATGACAGCAAATAAAAGTTTATGGCACCGTCGTAAATGGGCCGAAAACGAGTTGACCTGCAAGGAGGACTGTGCGCCGTTTACTGCATTCTTCCTGGCAGCAAAGGATTATTTCGGAAACGGCCTAATCCTCGCGCAGTGCGAGCGGGACGGTGACGCTACAAATCCTTTCGCAACCTTAGGCCGTCTCCTGGAACTGGGAAATTTTGATTCGCAACCTCGCAAATCCTGTCGGACTGGGTTAGTCCACCTTGCTGTCGAGTAAATATTTTGAGGTTTTGCGCTGCTTATGTGCCAGGAACGCCTGGCTTTATTGGTTCATCATCGGATCAGCAGGTACATAGGGATCTGCCCCAGATCGCACCGACATCAGACGGGCAACAATTAATAAAAAATTAAATTAAGTTTCATCTCGCGAGGCGGCATCGTTGTAAATTACTGTTTTCCCTGCCTTTGATGTTCAACACTTTGTCAGCTCATTAATCACGGCTTTAGGGGAGGGCAGCAGCAGCAGAAGTAGCAGAAGCAGAATGCCGGCCCCGTCCATGATCTCTGGGCAGCTCCAACTTCCAACTTCCATTATCGCCGCAGCAGCCTCCGCTTCTTGGAGGTTACAACTCGGAGCTTTTCCTTAGCTTGGCTGGGTAATTTCTGATCGCTACCGAAAATTAATGCGTAATATTTTGGATTTAATCATTTCCCGATCGCAGCTTTCTTCTTCTCCACTCCGGCTACTGTGCCGGAGAATTTCCACTCCCCACTCGCCCAGTGGGAAGCGAATTAAAATTGTAATTGGTTTATTAACCCAGTTGGCCATCTCGGGGCGCTATTAAATTGGCATTAGAGTTCTGTCAGAGATACGAGTTCTCGGGATTATGTCTCTCCGAGCGGCATCAACTAGATCTAAATGGATTTTGTGCAATTTTCCTGGCTAATCTCTGGTTCTACCTGCAGGATCCTTCGCCGAATCCTAAGTCGATTGTAAAGTCAATATTTACTTTTCCTCAAAGAACGACTTGGAGTTTTTTTCTAGATTAAAATAATAGAGCCAGGGTGTGCCTAAGGCTGTCTGAGCTGTCTGCGGACTCAAGGATACTATTTTTTCGGGGCAATGGGTAATGGGTAATGACTTCATTAATTGCCCAGGCTCGGGACACGTAGGATGGGCTGGAGATGAGAGGTGTGAATTTGAGGCAAGTCCGAACGAGGGCAATTACTTCGTTTGAAGGAATCGAAGGGGCAATTAACACCTTGGTTGGAGTTGTCTTCAGATTCGGATTCCGGGTTCTGATAGGATATTATTTTCCTTTAGTATCTCAGGAGTTTTCTCTTTTTCCGGAAACTGCCGTCGTCACAGCTTGAGCAGGAGTTCCGAGAGCAGTCGCCTCGCAACTGTCCCCTGTGGCGACTGTTGACGAATCTCCTGCCGGGTCCGTGGAAAGCTACGCGGCTACTTAAAGGCTCTAATGGCCCCGAGGATTTCCCATCCGTCCCGCTGCGAACAGAAGCGTGTCAAGGCTGCTCTCAATGGCCAGGACGCTCAGAGTAAGAGATCTTTGGAATACGGGATAAATTAGCATAGATATATTTATTTTCAAGGCACTTGCTATTTAGATCTTCTACGGCTTAGTTGGTAATAGGTTTTAGCTTAATTAGTACTAGGTTTTAGCTAGGCTTAGGTCTACGAATTGGAACTATTTCGGGGGCGAGTGTGGTAGAGGTTTTCCCATATGGAAAACGTCTGCACTGCCCCGCACAGAAGTGTGCTGTCTCCCTTCCCTGCTATGTACATCTTTGGCGGCTTGTCTGGCACCTGGCACCTGCTCCAGGAGGAGGAGGAGGAGGAGGAGGAGGAGGAGGAGTCTAAGTCAAAGAGGATCCCCTCTCAGTACCAGGAGTGATGATAGAACGGCTGTGGCGGCATCGCTGTGTAGTTGACCTTCGAGGGCGACGAGAAGGCGGCGGCATTGAAGTTCTGCGGCATGAAGTTCTGCGGCGGATAGTGGGGATGTCCGCCGGCATACTGCGCATGCGGATGCGGATGGGCATGGGGATGTCCGTGATGGGGATGCCCGTGATGTGGGTGCGAGTGGGCATGGCCCGGCGTCGAGGGATAGGCGGCGTACTGCGGCGTGTGCTGGTACGGATGGAACATCTGGTGGCCGGCCACCTCCAGAGCCTGGCTCGTTGAGCTCGTGGAGTTCAGTGAGTCCTCTGGCGAGAGCGGCGCATTGGGGCGCAGCGTCTGCATGGAGCTCCATCCGCCATACAGCTGGGACTGGCTGGCAGCCGCCACGAGATCAGCGGTCTCCACCTTGAGGGCAGCCGACAGCTCCTCGCTTCCAGCACTGGCATTGGCCAGCGACTGCGAGGGATCGGCTGCGGAGCTGCCTCCGCTGGAGGTCACTCCCGCGCCACTACCCACAGCCGAGAGGCTGTTGGGTGTGGGCGGCAGCTGGCCAAAGCCGGAGGACACCGACTCGTTGGGGCTCTCGTTGCGCGGCATGTGGGTCTGGTGGGTCTCGGCCTCGGTGCCGTAGACGGAGCCCAGCTGGGTCTCGTAGCTCGACACGATGATGTTCTCCGTGGGCGTGGAGTGACCCGTTCCGCCCGGCATTATGTAGCTGGCCGTGCTGGCGGCGCCGTTGGGATTGTAGAACTGATGGTGGTGCGGCGGCGTGGAGGTGAGTCCCGGCGAGAGATTGCTGCTGGCCACGGGAGCAGCGGCGGCAGCGGAAATGGTCACGTTGGCGGCGCCACCATAGAAATCGTACTGCTGCTGGTAGACGGTGGCGGCGTCCAGGGATCCCGGCATCATAGCCAGCGGCGCCATGCTGGACACGCTGGAGACCACGCTCGGCAAGGAGGTGGCCGTGGGCAAATGGCTGACGGAGGAGACCACGCCCGAGGGCACGGCCGAGACGGAGGTGTGCTGCTTGCGGAGACGAGCCCGCCGATTGCTGAACCACACCTGGATGCGGGCCTCCGTGAGATTGGTGCGCTGCGCCAGCTCCTCCCTGGTGTAGATGTCCGGGTACTGGGTCCGCTCGAAGGCGCGCTCCAGCTCGTCCAGCTGCGTGGCGGAGAAGGTGGTCCGGCAGCGGCGCTGCTTGCGCTTCAGGGCGATGCCCGGCTCGCTCTCGCAGTCGGAGATGTCCTCGTCGGAGGGCTTATTGTGGTTGTGATGGCCACCGGACACGTCCGAGCCGCAGGAGCTGGACGTGGTCTTGGCCAGGCCGCCGCCGCCGCTGGGCGAGTCCGAGGCGGAGGACAGCTCGTTGTCCTGGGGAGCATCGCGGCCACGCACCAGGCGCGAAATGGCCGAGACCGAGGGCGCGGTGGTCCTGTCGCAGACGCCCTCGCGGATGAGCTTCTCCCGGATCTCCCAGGAGAACATGCCCGGATTGCTGCGCTTGTAGTCCTCGATCCGGTTCTCGATCTCGGGCGTGGCAATTCTCGGCTTGGAGCCACCAATAACTCCCGGCCTAATGGAGCCGGTTTCCTGGTAGCGATTCAGGATCTTGGAGACGCAGCCGTGGGAGACGCGCAGCTGGCGAGAGATGACGCAGGGTCGGATGCCATCGGCGGCCATCTCGACGATCTTGAGGCGAATGTTGTTGGGCAAGGGACGACCGTTGATGAAGACTCCACCTAGTTGATTTACACGACCCTGGCCACTGTTCATGTCTGCAAGGGAAGAGAGAGAGAAGAGGAAGTCTTAGAGGCTTTTCCAATTCGCTTGTAGGTAGCGCGGAGCGCGTGTCACTTGATTTACGACACCACCTTCGTCCGGAGTTGACTTCCCGGGAAGAGGGCAACAGCTCCGAGCGAAGGTCGAAGGTCAGAGGCGCGCGACTCTCCCGCCGAGCAGCTAATGGCCATTAGAGAGTCGCCGACGGCCTTGGACATGGCAGAGATCTTTCAGAGGTATCGGAGTTGTGGGAGAGGGATCGGAACTGCCACAGAGGGATCGGGATCTGTGAGTTCAAAGACAGAAAGAGGAGTGAGAGGTCTTAGGGTTTTGAGAGATTTGAGGATTAAGGGGAATCTTTTTCCGAATAGATATACTTTTAGGACAAAAAGTTTTGATATTCCACAGATTGAACTGGAATTTATAGGGGTTTTTGAAAATTATTTAAAATAAAACTTTGGATGAGAGTTATCTCTGATTTAAAAGAAGTCTTAATAGTCTAGAGATCTGAGTTATACAGAATCTTTTCCAAAAGCTTGGACTTCTTGGGGAGATTCTCCCATCTAAAGACATCCCAAAAAGTTAAGAAGTTGCAAGAGAACTCCTCTTGCTAAAGATATCCAAAGACCTAAGATCTAGCTAGGAATCTACATCTAAAAAAACTCACCTTGCATGGTAGAATATCCATTGAAGAAGGGTCTGTGCATGGCTGCAGCAAAGGCGGTTACAGTCATAATTTCCGGAGCTCCAAGGGTCCCCAAAGTTGTCCCGGCTCTCAACCGGCGGCTACTCAAACTTGGTGTTCTCTAATGTTAAGATGTTTGCGGTGTCACTTGGTATCACTTTAAAATAAGACAGTTTCTTGACAAGACTCTAGCGAAGTCATAGGTGAGCGTGGCGAGGTGTTAATTAACCGATTTGCAACAGCTTTTTTTCAGAATCTTTAAACCGATGTTGGTGTATTGAGGCAAAGACGAGGACGAGGACGAGATGCGTTGTGGCTCGTTGCGCAGTCTGTGCCTGACTGACTTCTCTCGCCGAACGTCGGCCAAGATCGTTGCCTTTCTGTGAAGCCGCTACCCAGACATCGGCCATGTCCCACTGCCACTTGGCAGGTAACCACCACGCGGACCAATCGCAGAGGCCTCCGCTAATGTCGCTCGCTCGCACTTGCTAAGAGATCTCTTGGGTTGCAGAGCAACCGTCTCGCTCAGCGCCGGGGGGCGTCTCAGCTCGAAAAGCGATGTGGAAAGTAAGAGAGAGAGAACTTTGGATGGGGGATTTTGGGAGAACCAGGGAATCACAGAGCCAGGGAACTAGGAAGGAAACTCCATGCTTCAGAGGCTCCTTGGCAGTCCATTTCCTCATCCTGAGCTTACTTTCTGCCTCTGAAAGTTGATTTCCTGGAGGTTCCACTTGCTTTCCCAAAATCATGTTCACATTAAGTGGATATTTTACACTTTACAAGCGTAATATATCCTTTATTGATACCTCATTAGAGAGGTCTTAAGGAATATTAAGGATATTAATATTGAGATAATTTAAGAACTGACATAATTAGACATTCCTTGGGGTTCCACTTGCTTCCGGAAATCAAATTCGATATTCACTGGAACCCATAATGCAATCGAGTACGCATTTAACACTCTTTACAAGCGTAATATATCCTTTATTGATACCTCATTATAGATTCTAAAGTATAAAGGCAAGAGGGCAATGAGTTTTCTGACAGTTATAAGGTTGAAAATGGAACTAGTTAACGAAGTAAGAGTACAATCAGGATATCCTCAGGTTTAATTTATTGAATAAAAAAAGAAAGAAGGAAAGGATCAAAAGAATAATTGAATAGAACAAACTCTAAGATCTCTCTGAATTTAGAATGAAAGAAATAGAAATAATAAATTCCCAAAAAAACTATAAAATATCTCCAATTAATGTAACATATCCAATGTTGATCAGTGTTTAAAAATACCAAAATTAAACTCAAGAACTCCCCTAAGGTTTAGGGTTCGAGATATATATCCTAACCCTAACCATATCCTTGTCACGCTTTTGAAACCATTATGCTCCGGTGCTCAGGGTGATGGCATCGTTGCGTTGTTACCTATTCTTTGGACTCCGCGTGAGTTTGATTAATTATGGAATTTCACGCAACAGAGACCCTCAAAAAGAAGTTAAGTAAAACCGCTGGAAAAGAAAGCGCTGAGCAGGAGAACTCCGAAGCCGGGCACAACAATGGAGAGCGCCAAGTGTTGGGAGGAGAATTAATGATGGAACCCGGTGGAAACGCCAGCGAGGAAATCGGTCCACAGAGATACGTGACGAATCCCTAGACCCAGATCCAAGTCCAGTTGCCGATCAAGGACAACGGAGGCCGCAAGCCAACAAAGGTTGGGTGTCTACTGGTCGGTGCGGCAGCCCGTTGGGAATTTGGTTAAGCAAACCCAACGGGAGGAGATCCGAGTACCCAGTGAGGAGTCCCGGACATTTGCGCCTAGCAGGATAGCAAAATCCCCGACGACCTTGAGTCGAAGGTGACCTTGATTGGCACAGAAACATATACGAAGAAATTTAATTTGGGGAAATCTCAACCGAGGAGGCGCCGCCAACCCCGATCGATTCGCGATTCGATGCGATCCTCGTTGATTTCACAATTTGGGCAAACAATGAGCGCTGAAAAGGCAACTCATATAACGCTAATTTCGCGCTATCAACGCCTGCAAATGTCCTGCAACAGCATCGGGACTTGGCAAGGCGAAAGGACCTGGGCGAGAGATGCAGGAAACAGTAGGAGGCAGCGGAACCATAAACGCTGCGAGCCAACTTCGAACGCATTTCCACGAACTGGCCAGCGGGAAAATGAAGACATATCCGTGCCATGAATAGGGATGCTAAGAGACTTTTTATGATGCCACCCAGGGTGCTATGAATGAATATCATCCTCGTGATCGTTGTCAACTTTCGCCAGCGGATCCGGATCCTTCGTACCTGTGAGAGTAAGTATATCGCTTGGACTAGGGATCCTCCAGATTGATATAAAGGACCGGCTTAAAGGGGCTTGTGCGTTAACAAATAACGCAATGATCTATAAAAACATTGTATAATTAGACAGATTTTCATTAAAAATAACATTTTAATTCCTGAAATTGAGTCGAGTTGGTCCTGTTCAAATGAAAAGCCCTTTAAAATCTCTCATTTAAAGCTGAACAATTTTATATCATAAAAATCTGTTATGGATTATAAACATATTTATTGTCAAGAAATTTTTTTTTTTTGTATTATGATATAATTTATAGTTTTCGAAATATATTTCTTTTGTTGCTTATTTAAATATTTGTTTATTAATTAGTATTTATTTACTTTATGACCTTAGATGCAATTCATGAAATCATAAACTCAATTGGTTCTTGGGATTTTATTTTTGTTTAAAAGAATTCAAAACTGGCAAAAGAAATAAATACGCAATTGTTTCACGATAAGGTGTATCAAATTTAATTAAAAATCCTAAAGTTTTCCCAGACATTTGTTGTATAAATATTGAGGATATATAAATATATTAACTGTATAAAATGTAAGATTTAATCCATTTGCTTTAGTTGTGCAACACTTTAAGATTTGTTATGCTTTAAATTTCCATTTCCCATATTTTATTTTTCTAAATTCCAACAAACGAGAGTTTATTATAGTTTAAATTAATATTCTTATCCGTTTCTACTAATTTTAATATTAAATAAAAGCCTGTAATGCAAAATATACTCTAAGAATAGCAGAAGGCACAACGTCTCACATACCTTGTCCCTCATTTTGAACTGCTGTCCACATAAATGAGATATTTTTTAAAGTATAAAGTTCCCTTCCTCTAACTACTGAGTAACCCCTAGTTGATCATTCTCACCTTCTCAACTTCAACGCTATTTCTTCCCAACTTTTCTCCTCTCGATTTCCGCTGCTGTTGTGTGTTTGGCAATCGATTCGCTTTGGCCGGACGTAATGCGGTCTGTTGTCACACATTGGAACGGCCTTGATTTTTTCACGTTCCCTGCGCCTAATGTCTTTATCAGGCCTGCCTTCCCTGCCGTCGAGTTGGATGCTGTGCAACCAATTTCCATGCCCAGTGACCACGGAAGGCTCTTCTTCCCACAGAACTCTCAACGGGATGCTTAGATAATGTACTATTTAGAGCCATGATTTCTTGAAATTAGGGAATTCTGAACGGAATATCTTAACGTACCATGGCATGCCATGTCCCAGAGCATCATATATTATCCTCGGTTACTTTTGCTCTGTATTTAAATTGAAAAGAAAATAGGTTTAAAATTAAGGTACTAAAGAACTGTCAAGGATTTAAAAACAAATATAAAATAAAGATATTTATGTAAAGGATTTAAAAACAATTTAAAAATTAAAGATATTTATTAGAATAATTAATTTGACTTTTAAGTTTTGGCTTGAGTATTCCTAATTTCCTCTGATGTCTGATCTGGATTTTATTTCAAACATTTTTTTTATAGTTCTGGCTTGCTTTAAATATGTACCTCCTGAGGATGTCGCAGATTAACACGATATTTTCTAGCTTATGTCCCAAAAGCCACTCTTGATCCTCGCGTATCCCTCGCTGATCCTCAAATATTTCCACTCAACCCGACAGACTGCCGGGCGGCGATTGACTTTTCGCATAATCCACAGTAAGTTTTGGTAAATACGAGTAGTCCCTAGTAGTAGGGGCTGGCCATCCCTCCGACTCCGCGACTCTACAGAGGAGACTTTTCTCCGGAGCGATCGTAAAACGAAATCCCCGCTAAAGCATGCAAACAAATAGCGGCAAAGTGCGAGATTAGAGGGAAAGTCGCACCAGCTTAGGCCCAAATCCTGGAGGCCGAAGATCCCGCTGATCGCCAGTTGACTTTTTCAAATATTTTGGAAAAGTTCTCGAGTGTTGATCGCACGATTATAGCGGATAATCGCATTACAGTCCGACGTTTTATTGATCAACATTTGTAAACGATTGGCCATGGCCACATTTCTGGGTGGGACACGTTAAACCCGGCGAACCGAGGAATCCCAGGTAAGGAAAGGATTCGCAGGGCCAAATACTGCGGCTTAACGCAGCCCACGCCCACCCGAACGAGAGGCGTGGAGCCGAGGGCCTTTCCCGATGCCCCGATCTTTCCGATCTCTACGATTTTTCCGATTTCCCGGCGGCGATCAGCAGCACGGCGAATGCGATTAACCCTTGCTCTCGGTAGCAGTTTAGCCGGGCTAATTGAAGGCATTAGTTGTTTGTGGGTCGCGAGGTGGCTTCCGCGGAACTGCTTTGTCTGCAAATTAGCATCTCTCATGTGGCTCGATCGGATCGGAGGCGACTTCGGCCCTCGCCCCTGTCCACAATCCGTTGGTTTTGGCACCCCGACCGCACCAGGGATTCGTCATGCCCTGAGGGAAGGGCACTCCGTGTGGAAAAGTCAGAGTAGGATTCCCTCATTTGGATGCTTGATTTTTAAACAAAAATAAAATATGCAAAACAAGTTTTGTCTGAAATAAATTAATACAAAAATCATAATAAAAGGAACTCGAACTTGTTCCCTGTGTAAGCTCGACGTCACTCCGTCTGGCGAATATTTCGCAGGTCATTTAGGTTTGTAAATATCTGCAGGGCTGAAGGAAGCCTCGCTCAGGGGCTAAAGGGGAGCCCCTGCCACATACACCCACTTTCAAGAAACTCATTAGCCTGAGGCACAACAAAACGCGCTGCCAAACAAAACAAAACCCGACAATCCAAGCCAATCGACTGCTAAACGCTGGCGGCACACATCTGAGGCGGTGGTCAACAAATTGATCATTAAACAGAAGGCGCAAAGGTAGGCGCAACCCATCGTTGTCCAACAGCAGATCAGCATCAGGTCGAGATCAAACACCTGGGCCAGGCCCTGGGCCTGGGCCCCTATCTGGACCTGGCCGTGGACCTCAACCTGCCGAAGAAAGTGACGAGGCCGCGACGTCAACAAGATTAATTTGTTTTCCGGCCAGGGCCGTCGAGTGGTTCCATCTCCAACTCCATCTCCAGCATTTCCCATCACAAACAACAACCTGTTGTCCGGTTCTTCGATCTGTAATTGCTCTGCTTTGTGGCATCGATCGGGGATCGAAACCCTATATGGCATCATTAGTTACCAGTGGAGTATGAGTCCATAAAGTAGGTGGCGTTTTTCTCACATCTCGCGGGATTGGATTCTGTGTGTGTGTTGTTGGGGGCATCTTCGGCGGCGTTTGTCCATTAGCCACGCTTCGGATCGGATGTATGCGAATTTAAATAAAATTATTCAATTGTTTCATTAATCACTGGCTCCGTCCTGAGTTTTTCCCAATGTGTTTCTTTTAAAAAAATGCATTGCAAATGGAAAATGATTTCCAGAGCCTGTGATTATTTATGCATTAGTATAAGAAGAGAGGAAGGGAAAGCTATGTTTGATAAAATTAGGAAAATACTTTTAAGCTTTCAGTATAAAATGTATTTATTTACTAAGAGTAAAGAATGAACTACACATTTTATTAAACCTTTAACTTTTAAAGATACATGAAAGATGGTGAAGAAATGTGGTCTAAGAAGGTAACAAAGGATATGTGAGTCTTTAAATAAAATGAAATATATGTAGTTTCCATTTTATATTTTTATTAATTACACAAATTAAGGAAGTAAATATTTAGAAGACGTTAATTTTTTTAGGAAATGCTTTGATAAATATTCTCACCCAAAACATATCAAAACTTCTGTTAACCCTTGTTAAATATTACTGCCCTTTAGGGGTATTAATTAGATGTAATTCCTCAACCACTTGAATAGCAACTCTTCCAAAACATGGATCGAGAACATAAAAAATAAACTTACATATATTTATGAGCAGCGGCTGCCGATAAAAAGGCAAGCATGGCGAATTGGGAGGCTGCAACCGAAACGCACACTTAATTTCCGCTTAATCAAACAGAACAGCGACCAGGGGCAGTCGCATCTACCCACATCATCTGGAGCAGCAGACGACCCTTCTCCTCCTCCATCTCCTCCTGGGATCCATCCGCTCTTCTGTTAACTTCCCTTGATGGAAACGTACGACAGACGCAAGGGCTCATTTGCATGGGCACTTTGATGGAGAGCGATGGGTGTCAGAGCGTGAAGAGCTCGCCCCATTGCGCAATGGTGGATGGCAGTGGGTGTCTTGAAGAGCTGCAAGCAGTTGTCTTCGTTCAAAGGAAAACTGAGAGTTTTCCAGGAAAAACTGCCTGGCTTGTAATCGCAATTAGCATGGCCCAAATATCAAACGAGAGCGGTAATCATGTCGCGATCTTTGCAGAGCTAAAAAGTTGTCAACAGAAAAATTAAAGTAAATGAATTTAAGATATTTTTTGCATCCAATAAAAACTTGGAGGTTTGGGAAAGTAATACTGGCTCGTAATAATAATTTAGAGTGATCCTCTCTAGTGCCTTTCCTGTCAATAGTTGCCAGTAAGTAGGCAAAGCTTTTTTTTTAAACAAATTTATTTTGTAATAACTAAAAAAAAACCCTGGAGATGAGGCTATACTCTTGTATTATTTATTTTACAAGGATGGGAAATGTATTAAACAGTCTGAAAACGTTCCTAAAATTATAATTTAACTAGATATAAATATTTTCTAACTAGTAAACATATAATATAATCGATTACCTTTGCAGTCACACGCCACAACCTAAAACCTTCATAAATGACAAGCTCATATAAAACCGCAATTATTGCCATTACCGAACAATCGCGGAATCCATTATGCCCTGATCAGTGGATCATAAAATCGCGCCTCCTTCGCTGGAAGGATGCTGAAGAGTCGAAAAAATAAAAACGCTGCGATCAGCGACCGTGAAATCGCAGCCAATATATGTACATAAGTATATGGAAAGGTTGTATATCCTCGCAAACTTCCCGAAAAAAATATGTGTGTGCGCGCAGACGAGGAAGTAAAATGCGAGAGAGGATCCGGATCCTGATGTCTATTTTATGACGGTTCGGATCTGGGGTTCCGTTCCTAGCACTTTTCTACGGAACCTTAGCGTGCGTGTTCTGGCGGTTCAGGTAGGGCCCAAAGTCCGGCGACCGATTATATCCGAATAAACAACTTTATGGCGATTCGTTTGTTTAGCTAAAAATTATGTCAAAAAAGAGCGAGTTCCGTTTTATTGGGATCGGGTGTGAGTGCCATTGTCTTGGCCAGCGAAGGGGTTTTTACGTTTTCGACTTTTGTTTTGACTTCTTGACGGTTGTCTTGACTTTTCGAACCGCTAAGATTCTGGGAAACTGGAGTTTGAACGATATTTTCAATGGTATTGAGTCCAGAGTTATAGGTTACTTTTCTGGCTGAAACAAAATGGTTTATTTGCCTTTAAAAAGGGAAAATTTCGTGAAAAAAAGGAAAAACAGAAAAAGTATTAGAATGCGAATATGAAGAAAAATGTAGGGCAACCCATAAAAAAGTGTAATTTCCATTTCAAACAATTATAAGCATTTTCAGGCGGGTTGTCCCGCCCTAAGCCGCAAATAAAACACCAAATTATGCATTATTTCGGACGAAGCTCCGCCCACGCTGTGTACATATTCATGGAATCCGAATCCGAGAAAACTCCGCCCCAAGTGGAGGGAGAAACACACACAAAATTTACCACAATACTGCGCTGCCCTGCGTGGGCGTACCGAATCGCAGATTCGTCTTGCTCTTCTGGTAAACCGTGCGGTTAAAGTTGAAAAACAGCCAGCCCAGCCAATTGACCATATGAGAGGAATCGAAAAAGCAAGCGGGGTTCCTCTTTTTCCCGGTGACCTTCGGGCGGGAGTGGACTCCCTACTGCAAAATCCATATGTCCCTGGCCACGATGGGTGTGACGTCCTGGTTTCGGAATTGGTCGCGCATCAAAGTCGCCGTTAAAGAGTGACCTTGGCGGATTTGCGACCCCTCAACACTACTCACCTCTCAGTACTCAGCACTCAGCACTCCGCTATGTGCGGTTTGGGTTCTGGTCGCAGCTCGGTCGCCGATCTTCGTCCACGCACAGCAAGGTGCTCGGCCCGGGGAGTTGGTGTGTTGTGTGTTGTGTGTGGTGTTTCGCAGAACAACCGTAAATATTTTGGGTGATTATTTTAGATAATCTTCGACTAATGTCCTTGGATTGTCTCATTTTGTTTGCGAAAATAGGGATGTAGGAGCGTTTGTTGCTAAATGGTGATTTACTAGTCGAGTCTTTGGAGTTTCAGGCTTGGGTTATACAAAATATTAAAGAAAAACCAAAAAGAATGTTAAGTCAAGCTCATAGATTAATTAATTTGAATATTGCAAAAAATTTAAAGGGCAGTTTTTGAAAATTTTTTTAAATTTAAAACGCGATAAAAGCGATTTAGCGACGGTTGGTTATCATCAGAGAATTTTGGACTAAACAAAATATTAAAAAAATATTATTGGTTAAAACTAAAAATTTGAGAATTTTGGGCTAAAAAAAATATTTAAAGAAGTATTATTAATTTTTTTTTTTACAAATCGAAGTTTAAAAGAGGCATAACTAAATCAAAATATCTATTAATTTGGAAAGTCTTTTCGTGCTAGCTTATATTATGTTAATAAATTTGCATTCTGAGTTTATAAACTTTAGAATATATTAAATTGTTTAATTTTTAACATTTTAAGTACATTTTAATAATGTACTTTTAGCCATGTTTACAGTTTGAGAAGCACTTGACCATAACGACAATGGCTCTTAAACTGTAAGAGTATTATCTCACGTGAACCCCTGCTTCTCAAACTGTAAAATGCCTAAACGTAGAAATTCTATCTGTAAGCATCTGTTATAAAATATATTTGCACAAAGTTATTAGTCCTTTTTAGTTATTTATTATTTATAATCATTTTAATTAAATGAAAACTATCTTCATGCAATTTTTAGCTTTCAATTTGCTATTTTAATTCAGCCTATAATATGCAAATTTTTACTCTTAGACTTAAAAAACTCCATTACTGTTTGTCTCTTTATAATCCACAATATATGAGGTCTTTCTGAGAGCATATTATGGCCAAAAACCAAATGATAGCCGGAAGCCGTATATTTTCGGATTCGCCATTAAAATCTCAATTATGTAAAATTAAAATAACCAAAATTTGTGGAAAAAAATTTTGGTCGATTCTTTCAAAATTTTGTAAGGGGTACCATCATTAAAATTGTCAAAAATTGAAGAAATTTTTTTTTTCTTAAATTTTGAAAGTAGATATGCAGATTATTTACCCAAAGTAAAACTAACATAAAACCGCTTTCCGAATTGAAATTAAGGCAGTTTTGGCTTAGTTATGGTTATGGTTATGGCTACATAGAAAATGGAATGTTATGTTGGCGGTATTCTTGTAGTTTAGAAAATTATATCTTTTATATTAATAGTCCTTTTTAGTTATTTAATGTTTATAATCATTTTAATTAAATGAATAGTATCTTCATGATAAATTATATAAAAAAAACATGGCTTAGGTATTAGTTTTTAAAACTATTAAATGGGCTTTTCTGTTTTATAATGGAATTCCTTCAGTTATGCTGTGGCGGTAAATTATGGAACTATTATCAATGTACCTATTATTTATGATTATATGATTATTACACAAAAATAAACCCTTATGGTGCTGGATGTCCCAACAATTAAAACTAATAAAACTCTATATATTTTTGTAAATATTTTTTATTGGCTTCAATACTAATTTAGTATTTAACAGTAAATATTTATATATTATTTCTATTGTATAAACGAAAAACCCTAAGATTACTCTTAAAAGCATCATTATCTGAGGCATGGATATTTCCAATGCGGACTGAATTATGTATCTTCAGCATTTTGTTTCGAAAATAATCTAAGTTTTCGATATTTTCATATGAAAAAATCGTTTTTTAATTGTTAAATCGCGATGTTTTTCCAGCTCAAATTTGTTGACCTACATTTTCAATCATTTTTCATTTATTACGCCTTCTTGGTCAGCGCTTGGACCTTTTCCAGCAGCTGTGATCGCTTCTTGCCGCCCTGAGCCAGAATCTTCTGCAGCAGCTTGAGCTCCTTGGGACTGCTGCTGCCGTCCTCCGCCTCCAGTTGCGCCACATAG
>VNJO01004190.1:0-11045 GCA_008042535.1 Drosophila tani | reverse complement strand
TTAAATTAGTGGGTAAGACTAAAAATACCAAATGAAAATCAGTTTTTTGTGTTTTTAGTATTTTTTATGAACATTTTTCGAGTTTTTATAAAAATTAGTTGTTCAATGTTAATAAAATTTTGTAATATTATTAAGTCAATAATTATACATAATAAAAAATAATTTTTTTTTTAAAACTTGGTATTCTTAGTGGAAAATTAAATAAATTAAACTATTTTTTATATGGCAGCTATAAGATATAGTAGTCCGATTCTGATACAATTTTCCCTTAAAATCTAGAGTATTTTGAAACTTCTTATGTAAAAATTTGGTTACAAAATTCTTAAAAACAAAAAATATTTTCATACTAAAACAAATTTTGAAATATTAATTTTAATTTTAAAAATAAAAAAAATAATTTTATTTAAAAACAAACAACTTTTTTTTACTAAGATTTATCATATCTAACAGAAAAAATAAAGTCTCCATCCAAAATATGCCCACCTGATTTGATCGCCACTTTTCGGGTCCAATACCCCACTGTGTGCCGGTGGGCCCATAAAAAACTGCCAAATACACTGGTCCATCTACCTAAATGGCAGGAGAAAGAGAGTGAGCGGGAGGCCAAAGGTCGCAGGACAGCAGCGTGTGTCCTGGCCGCGTCCGTTGGCCTGTCTCCCGTCTCGCAGCATCCTGAATCCCGAATTTTCAGCGGAAGGCCAAATTAGCAGCGCTGCCTCCGCGTTTTGTTTACGACGCCCGACACTTAACATTGCACTTTTTATGGCCTCGTAAAAAAATTGCACACATTTTCCACCAATTCAAGGCTAAGGAGCATACAGTAGGACCTCTACTGAGAGGAAAGAATTTCAGAACAAATCAAATTAAAGTAAGGATAATATTTAAAGCGTTTTCTTCAATTCTTTATACCGACTGACCCCTGTAATTTCCGGGATAAAACACCGACCTTGACGGCGCTAAAAAGTTAATGATCGGAACACTCATACAGCATTTTTTTTTTTAATGCTTCTCATGTGTTGATCAGACGTTAAAGGTTAAAAAACGGTTCCCTTAAAAAAACCAAAGTACCAAAGTACAAAGACAATGCATAACATAAGTCAAGGATAACTCTAACGATTGTTATTTCGGGATTTTGGGATTCGGTCGAGTTCGAATTCGTGCCGGATGAGAATTTACAACGATTTCCCGCCGAAATCCGCCGAGAAATATCGTGTCCCGCGCCACATTTCTCATCCTCCTCCTGCGCGGGCACGAAAATCTTGTCATGATCTCTTCGAGGACACGGCTCTACACGATCGGATGCCCAGCTGGAGTTGGGGCTGCAGATGGAGCCGGAGCTTCAGCTGGGGTTCTCACATGTTTGGGGCCAAAAAAGGGGGTCAGCGGGGTCAGCTGTGGCAGTCGCAGTCGCAGTCGTGGTCGTGTCTTCTCTGTTTTTTTCTCGATTTTTTTTTTGAGCCCAAACTTTGTCAACAGCTACATTTGGGAGATAAAGAAGTGGTCCTGAGCATCGGAGAAGACTAAATATAAGACTACAATGTAATGTCAGCGAAGATCAAGTGGAGTTGGGAGTGGGGAAGAATGCTTTTCTTGGGTTCAGTTCGTCAGATACTTTTTGAGCATTTTAAAATATATAAGAATATATTTACAGTAGGGGTGTTTACAAGAACTCATATTATTGAAATATAAAAATCTTTTGAAAACCTATTTTATCTTTATTCGTAAAAATATTATTTTGAATAATACAAATTTTAAATTAACTCGAGTTTTTTTATTTTCTAGCTATAAATAAGGACTTCAAATAATAAAAATAGGTGAGGTTATGGGGTTCACCCTTTTATTTTTTTAAGAACTTGCTCAAAAATGTAAAACTAATTTATAATCAATTGTAACTCTTGGAAATCTTTCTTTTTGAAGATATTTTTCAAGATTTTTAACATTAGAAATGGATCCCAATTTTATTATGATGATGGAGACCATAAAAAATGATCGTTTTATAATTTGCTTGCCGCAGACCATTGATCGCACCGTGAATCCATAAATATTTCCCTCCAGAACCAATTAACACTTCTGGCAGACCCGTGAATAGTATTTTTTATTTATAGTTTTCCTCCACTTCATTAAAGTCTTTGGAAAAACATCGAACAATAAATTAAGAGAACCAATAAATCAGCGAAATGTGACAGAAATTTGATAAAAACAAAATTTTGTTTAACTGATAAAATAAAAACAAGCGATAAAGAGCGGGAGAGAGAGGGTAAAACAGAGATAAAATAAATAAAGGGGAACAAGAGAAATACGGCGTTTTAATAAAGACTCATAAATTTGAGTTGGCGACGACAAAAACGACTTTGGACTTGGAAGATGAGCGCTAAAAATAAATAAAACTATTAATCAGGCACAGCGAGAAGAAGAAGACGAAGAAGCGCTGGGGAAGCGGCAAAGAAGAAGCAGCAGAAGACAGAAAGATGGAAGTGAGTTTGAGTTTTTCCAAGGGGAAAATGAACAGCGTCAGCAATGCGGTCGTAAACAATTTTTAAAACAACTCTTTTTGCCAAGAAACGGGCGAGTGGAAAGAGGAAGCGAATGGCGCGGTTTTTCAGCTGCTGCCAAGAAGAAATGCCAAAGCGGCAAAAGAAAAGAAAACGCCAAGTGCAACAGGAAAACACTGGGAAACCAGCAACAAAAACACCGACCGGGGAGAGAACGAGTGCAAGCCAGAGAGAGCGAGCCAAAAAGGGGGCGGGCGACATTAGGGAGAGCGAGAGCGAGAGAGGGACTGCCATAAGAAATGCCACTTTGCGAATATTGTGTGCCAACGATAAACACTTCAGAGCGGCCATTAAAATCACAGTGAGAGAGCGAGAGCGCGCACACTACTACACTCGGAGAGAGCGCCGCGCCGTGCAGTCCAGAATGAATGAACGCCCGCCGAGAGCGCGAGCGAGAGAGCCCGAATGAATAATGGCGGTGCCGCAAGACAAATAACTGAACTGCCCAGCCCCGTTCTCTCTCGCTCGCCTCGTTCGCTCTCGCTCTGGCGCGGCGCGTTTATGTGCTCGCCTGCTTTGACTTATGGGAAATAAATCAGGCTGCTAGCAGCCGTTGAGTAGGTGCTTCACATGTGTATGTGTGCGAGTGTGTGTGTGAAGGGGAAATTGTCTGCTGCTCTCTCGCACTCTCGCGCGCGCAGGACTTAATAAATGTTTATAAATATTATTCGGCGGCACTTTACAGCTAAATTAGCGGTCGAAATTAAATAAACTGGTTTCGCTTTTGTTTTTAACATAAAAAATGTGCAAATTAAATTCACCTGAGTGCCTGTGGAATTTTTATCAGTGCGGCAATAACTCATTAATCATGTGCTTTGTTTTGAAAACAACCATAAAAAGTATTAGGCACGTCTTATTTTGAGCAATTTATGTGCGAATTGTTTTCCTTTTGTTATTTCTTCTCACATGTTTTCAAAGTTTAAACTGCTGCCTTTTAAATACAATAAATAAATTTAATTTTACACACGCGACGCGGCTACAGCTTCTTCTTCTTTTTGGTTTATGCGCATGTTCCGCAAAAATAACAATAAAAACTAAAGAAATTACTCAGCTGCAGAATTTATTGCGGTAAATTAAGCGAGCGCCAGCGAGAGAGCCTCAAAAAAGTGCTTTATTAACTTTTAAAACTAATGCCACCATAAACGCGCTTTAATAAACAAATAAAAGCACCAAACAAATCAATAAAATTAAGTATGCGATGCGAAGCGGCTCGAGTGCTTCATCGATTTATTTATGTGCGCCGTTTCGCGGTGAAAACGACTCAAGAACCAGGAGCGAAAGAGATAAATGGAGAGAGCGGCGGCGGCTGGCAGTAACTTGAGTGCTTTTACGACCGCCATAAAGCACTCTCACTCGCATACTCACACTCCATCATTATCGGCTGAGTTTTGGAATTCAAATTCGTATATGGGTCATTCCACTGGGAATAGGCTTTGCATCCGTTGAGAGAGCGGGAAAGAGTGAAACAGCGAAAGAGAGAGAGTGGGGGGCTGGGGCTCAATTATATAATCGGCAATTGAAATTCAGTTTTTGACTGCCAGTTGTTGTTTAAATCACAGTCGACACCTCATCAAAACGAGTGTTTTTCCACCCACGCGTGAGTGCATGCAATGCATTTTAATTCACCTTCCAGAGGATGTTGCGTCGGAATGGGATTCGAATCTTTGTAGCTTAGTGTTAACACGCAGCGATCCCGTAAGCTTGCCTCCATAGCCCAAAAGCTCTGTCGCTCAAAACACCTTTTTTTTCGGTTGCCTTTTGCCCTTTCTTAGTTCCGCCGATGGCCGACAGATGGCACTGCTAGATGAATGGAGAGCCAGGCTTAACCCTTTAAGTGCCAGTTAAATGCACTGTTCAAAAATCGGCGAGAGTTTGTGTTATGTTAACATGGTATTATTTTAGTTTGGTGTTTTCATGCGTATCAATTCGGAAAATTAATCTAAAATAAGTGTCATGCTTGATTTTAGGCTATTTTACTAAGTAATGGGTTTCTTAAAATATATATTTTATGAATATTATTTTATGCAGCATTTAAATCCCAAATAAATGAAATTCTTTCATAAGCTTCTTAAATTCCTATTAAAAACTTCTAACATAAAAGCTCGATTTTTCGACCACTGGGAATTAATGGGTTAACCGGTGACTCCACTTATATCTCCCCTTTTTCTCTTCATCCAGAAGAGAAACCCAAAAATCGTATTAGTATGTTTGGATGTGTGTTCCGACGGCCAAGCCTTCAACGTTATTTTTGTTTTTGGGTTCCCAACACGCACGCAGCGTCATCATCAGCGCTTCGAAATGAGGGGGGCTAAGCGGGTTAAGGGGAACGAGGGGTTAAACATGCGTATGACAAAAGCAAAAGAAAAATATCAACACAAAAATCGCACAAATCCGCCGACGCTGGGAGTTTATTTATGGGTTCGCTGAGGTGGAAACACACGAAGCATTCGCAATGAGTTTATATAGTTTATAAAGATTTAGGAACTGTCACAGATCGTTGGCGATAACTTTTCAAAATGTTTATAAACAAATATTTTATATATTTAATTGTCATTTTCTAGGAAATATTTTGGTGTTTCTTGATTGTTAAATATAACCAAAACAAAGGAATTCGGATTGTGACATTGTTTGAATTAGATAAAGGATAAATCTTGGACATTTAGTTAAAAAATATATATTATCCCGACTAGTTTTAGGTATATAATTAGATTTATATATTTTCTTAATCTATTAGAAAAGATTTAAAACCGAGAGATAGTTTTTAAAAAGACATTTCACATTCCACAAACCAATAAAAATTATTTTAAATGTTTCCCATTCTTATACAGTCAGTAATGAAATTTCGAATTAAAAAATTAAAAAGATTTACTTAATTTTAGCATATTTTGAGTAGATACTTGTTTCGCTTGAAAGACTTTGTAAAATGCCCCCCAAAAATGTAGTTTTTTTGGGTGTGTTAGGGAATTTGTTAGTTCCCACCAAAGATCCCCTCCATCTCGCTCGTTGGAAATACTAGAAAATAAATATTGGCCGCACCTCGCTCTCTCGGGGGCTTCACCTATTTGGCTGTGACACAAAAAAGACAATAATGGCAATTATGATTAATAAACTATGCTTGATTATAGACCCGCGACTCTTTTTTTGGGAAATGTCAAGAGCTCGAAAGAAGGTCGCCCCGAGTATTAACCCGGGGATTTCTGCAAGTGTACTTCGTTGGTGGGTGGAACCCACTGTGCGTGTGTGTGAGTGTGCAGCTGAAGGCACAATGATAAATGTGGCAAAAAAAAAGGCAAGAAAAGAGAAAAATAGAAATTGGGTGAATAAATAGCCCAGATTCCGTTGAGCAAGCAAAAAAAAAAAAATAGAAAAAAAAAGGAACTCGAGGAGAAAGCCGGCGCAAGGCAAGTGGAAACAAACAGAAATTCCGCCGACGGCGAATGCGAAAAGGACAAACGGCCAAAAAGCGCGAGAGCCAGAAAACCGGGAGAAGGCCGAGAACCCAGAAGCCTGGAGAGCAATAAAATCAACAAACTCCGAGCAGAAAGCCATTTATCAATGGCACAAGGAATTCGGCGAAAACGCAGGGGAAAAGCTGTGGAAATGGAAATGCGAGAGAGAGCACACGGCAAGGATGCGTGAGAGTTGGGGAAAAACTAGGGAAAATTGGAGGAAATGGAAGCATTTTGAACCATTTAAAAAAATATATATTTTTATATGTTGTTTAGTTCAGATCATAGTACAAATCGTAATGCTTTGAATAATTTTATTCCCAAATTAAGATAGAATAAATATTCTTATCCTTTGATATATTCAAGTCGATCTTGTATTAATTACGGAATAAAGTGTAACAAAGTATTTCTTAAATTTATAAACACTCCTCTTAAAATTATAGGATGTTTCTTTTTTAAAAAAGCATTCTTATAATCTGTCATTAAATTAATATCCTTGAAGGCAAAGAGGGATAGCTATAGATTCAAGTAATGGTTGCCATCCCCTAAAAAATATATGAATAGGGTGATATAGGGATGTTTTAAAAAGCTAACACTTTTAAAGAACATTTAAAGGAATCTAAAGCTAGTCCCTGTTAAGGTTAAGGACCTGCTTACCAAATACCAAATCCGCATTCCTACGCATGTTCTGCAGTGTCTGCATATTGGTTGACCGATTTTTGAAAACCAAAATAAAAAATGAAACCAACCCCCGGAAGCCGCACGCAATGGAAATATAAAAAAGATATCTGCCTGAGGCCGGGGGTCGACATAAATAAATAATTTTTGCCTATGTCTCTGTCGCATTGTTGTGTATCCTAATGTGTTTATGTGTGTGCGAGAGTGTGTGCCAAGGCGAAACAAGGATAACATGACTGATTATGTAAGCAAAAGAGCAGCAAAAGCGTAGAGCCAAGCACATTTGGGTACATTTAACCGCCCAAAGTCCCCGTAACCCCCATTTTCCGGCTGCCCTTTTTTTCGGCACTTTGCCGCAGCAGGTTGAAAGGACGAAAGACGAGGGACGAAGGACAAAGGCAGTGCCAGTGGCAGGCGGCATACACACCCACTTATTGTGCTATGCGTGTTTTTGAGAAAGTGGCACAATTTTTACTTTACGAACCGCCTAATGTAATAAAGCCCGCCCCTGGATCCGAACCCGGAATGGATGGCCTGCGTTTAGCATTCGCAGCGATAAAGCCAGGAGCCAGCAGCCAGGAGCCCGTATCCAGGAGCCAGAATCCAGGAGCAGCAGCATCATCAGTACAGTACCTTCCCTCGCTGGAAGCCATAACAAATCTGAGGGGGCGTCGGCTCTGGCCATGTGTGCCACTAAGGTGGCCCCAAGCGGGGTCAACGGGCATAAATCACACCGAAAATTATACGCATTCATCTGCTGAGCTGGCAAAAGAACAAGAAAAATATCTGCTGCCACATTGCCTCGGGCTCTACGAGGGATGCCTTTTCACATTTTCCCCCCATTTAACGGGGGGAGTTTCCCAAATGGCGGAAAATATGGGTAACTGTGCGAAATCTAATGGCCACCGAAAATCGATAAAAGCCACTGGCAGTCATCGTTTGTTCTTCTTTTTTTCCAAGCTTTTGTTGTTCACCTGCGAGTGTTTTAATTGCGTGCGAATCGAGTGGCAGACGGCCGGCATATTAATATTAATTTCGTTGCTAATGCCAGAAATTGTTATTCAAATCGGGCGACTATTAATCATTAATCTGAAAGCCAGCGACATTGAATGCTTAAAATATTAATATTTAAACAACATAAGTGGGCCTTTAGTGAAGAGGGAATGCGCTATGGAAATGTATTTTACATTTTAATATTCTTGTACTATTTTGTTATCCTTATTTTTACATTTTTAAATTTATTCATTAAAATATATATTCATTGTTCTTTCTGCAAAAAGCCAATTGGTAATATTTCATTTTTAAATCCTTAAACAAATGTCTAATAATAATTTCAAAATATTGTGGCTGCCTTTTCTTTTTTGGTAGAGTATCTTGAACTTTTATTTTATAATAACCCGTAATTACTCCCAAATAAAAGATACAACTTCGCAAATAAAGAACGAAAGAAGCCAAAAATATAGAAATAACCGGTGTTCGAAAAGGTATACATATATACCTACATAAATACCTATATAAACAAGTAATATTAAGTGCTATTATTATGGGTAAAAGGCGGCATTTTCAAAGGTCGATGGAAGACAGAAATAAAAGAAACGCCACGTTCTTATATTCTTTCTTTGTGTGGTTGGCAAAGCTTCGTATTTGACCCAAAGAGATTCGATCTAAGCGAGTGGAGCTTAAAAAGTTTACCCTACCTTAGATTGATTATTAAAAAAAAAGAAATTAAATAATCTTAAAATAAATAAGTTCAACATGTGGAGTTAAATTTTAATCGCAATTTCTTTACTTAATAAATGTAAATGAAGGATAAATTCATTAAGGAAAAATATATCTCAGACCAGGGAATAGCTACAGCGATACCTTCCGAATGTATCTTTGCATTTGCGAGATACATGGTCGACCAGTGGCCAGCGTGGAGGTCGTGGAGCAGCCCCAGTTCAAAGTAAACTGGCCGCCAATTAACTAATTTGCCAAGTCTCTCTCGCAGGGGCAATTAAGAGGACACGGCGGCCAACGGCCAGAGATAGTGTAGGAAGTGCACTCAAGTACATGAGAGCGAGTGCAGTGTGTGTGTGGGGGGAGGGGGGACACTTGCAGATAATTCAACTTGTTGCAGTCGTCGGAATGTGTCCCTACCTGTGTGAGTGAGTGAGTGTTTACCTGCCGATGTCAGAAGTCAGAAGCGGAGGCATAACACTGAACAGAAAATCGTGGAAGAAAATAGGGATTAAAATATATAAAAATAAATATTTTCCAGTTATTTTTTAAACATTTTAATTATTTAAATTATTAAAAACTAAAAGTAAAGCTTTCCTATTTAAATAAACCAATTAAAACGGTTCTGTTTAATCACAGACTCGAGTTCATGCAGTTCAGTGTATTTCCCATTTGGACAAACTTCGAAACAAAGATCGAAATACCGGAAATGCAGGGAAAAACTTTTCAGATTGTCGTCGCTGGGCTGCAAAACAATTTCAAAACTATTTTCTAACCTACCAAACACCATCTTCTTCTTGGCCAATTCGGAACGGAACAAATGGAACAGTTCATCGGCGGTATGAGTAACATTTTCCAATTGCTTTGTTTCATGTTTATCCGCAAAGTGGCGCCAAAGTTTATCAACAATTCAACAAATTAAGATACTTTATTGCACATTATTATGTTATTATTTCGAATTGCGTGCCATTCGAGGGGCCGAAGAGAGGGCGCCGACGCCGACGCGTCGATCTCGTCGAGACATTTGCTCCATCCATGTTCATGTTCATGTTCCTTCCCCTCACCGCTTTATAAATAGACCCCGCCCGAAATGATAATGAAGCCAACTCCAAAGTGTGTGCAAACATCTGGCCAACAAAACGATCAAAGCATATGGGGGAAATTTACATATCTCGCGTACATATCTCCGATATTTGCTTAGTTATTGGGAATGAAAATGTATCTTAGTTGGAAATCTACAAAATAATTGATCGACGAAGGTGAGAGACTGATTTAAATTGATTATTAGATGTTTAAAGATCAGATATAGTTTTCAAGGAGTGGTATTACATTTATACTTTTATATGTGATAATTATTTATAAGATTGATAATGTGTTTAGTTAGTTAAGTGCAGAGATAAAATCTTAAATCTTATATATCAGATTATTTCGAATTCCTGATGACAATCCCATTGCGGAATTGCTCTTAAATGAATAAATTTCAATTCAAAGCAGATATCCACTTATTTCATAAACCAAAAACATTCATATAGCCCAACCCCTGCCATGACATCTGCCTTGAACTGTTCTAATGGATTATATCCTTAAAAGGCTGACAACAACAGATCCAAGGACTTTCTCCCGCCAAAACTCAGCCCGAGACATTATCCAGACAAAGAAGCATTATTGTAATCGATTGGATTTTATTCTATTAGCGTCGGCATAATATACATTTTGCCCCTCAAAAAACAGTCACAAATTTTCTCTATATGACAAAAAATGAGCCTGAAAATGGGCAAGGGAGAGGGAAAGTAATGGGAGAGCGAGAGTGGAAAACCGCATTCGTAGGAAAACATTCGCCGCCATAGAGTTTATTAATTTTCTAATGGATTTTACGTTTTCTGCAGTTGAAGATTTCAACATTTCAGATAAATATTTATGCGACGAGTTGGGTGGCTTGGAGGGCGGTTACGGATACGGATACGGGGCTACCGACTTGGAACCGTACTTGCTGTTGTTGTTGTCACTCTGTCGGCGACAGAGTCAGGACTCTCCAGACCTTGTTCCTTTTTTTTATGGACAGGAATTGATTACGATTGGCAAATGGCACTCTCGGTGGAAGGAAGTTTTGTTTATGTTTGCCCTGGTAATTTATGCGATTGTATAAATTGCCCATAAACATATATAGAAAATCGCAGAGCTGGCACTCGTACACATATGTACGTATATGCCATATATAGTAGTGGCTCTTGAATGTCCGTTGTCTGTCGAGTGTTTGGTTAACATAACTAAAAACAGGAATTAACAGCGATTCGAGTGCCTAAACGAAGTAAATTAAATGTGTGTTTAATTGGCTGTGCGGGGGAGGTAACACTGTAGCTGTTGCACCACAGTTCCAGTGCCAGTGCCACATTGCCGCATATTGGCGTGCTCCGGGGCGATTCTTGTCAAGTGCAACCTGCTGAAAAACTGCTAACAAAATGATACGCTTTGTAAAATTCGCAGCCAGCCATCACCAATTTTCTCGCTGATTTTCTTTGCGTGCCAAGTGATACTTTTCCTACTGCTCGATGGGCGGTGGGTGGCTTTTAATTGCTCACCAAAAAAACCAAAGGAAAATGTGTGTCTCTGTGTGTGTTTTTGGTAGTCACATGCACTGGGGAAAAAA
>VNJO01004188.1:0-96273 GCA_008042535.1 Drosophila tani | reverse complement strand
GGCTGCCACTTCACTTGGTGCGTGTGAGGAAGGGAGACAGGCAGCCGCGATAGGCACCTTTCCCCCCAAAATAGATAAACATTGACAGCTTGACATGTGTTCAAATACCAAATCCATCCCCTTTTCGGAAAAGGAGCGGTCCTGCCACGGATCGGAAACGTGTTTTAATTTTTATTGTTGTGCGGTTCAAGGTTGATCCTGTTTTTTTGTTTTATGTTTTCATTTTTATTGGTGGGGAAAAAGAGCAGCTGATGGAAAATGCAGAACAAATGGGGGATACTCGCCGGACACGTGTCAAGGGGATCAGTGTTTCTTGCACCTCTGTTATTTATCTGAACCAAAGCCAAACAAGTAAAAAGAATATTCAAGTACAACCTTTAAATATAAAAAGCAAAAGCCTTTTTAAGATTTTTAAATTTGTTTGCCCAAAGCTAACACAAAATTAAATATAACCACAGCTTGGCAAACATTTGGCTGACAAATTCCTGGAGCAATTACCGAGCCATTAACTGGTGATGTAAACACTCATCGGCTCCGTTGCCTCCAACTCACAGACAGACAAACCCAAACACATATCCGTCTATCCATATAGATCCATGGCACAGGACAGGACTTTCGCTGGAAGGCCATAATAAAGCAATAAAAAACTGAAGGGAACGCCGAAGAAAGAGGGCGAAGGAGAGGTAAATACCGGTGAGGCCAACTAAAGAGCCGCAAATGCTGTCTGTCCCTCCTTCATCCCCACCACTCCTTCCGACCTTCTGCCTAATTTATCATCAAACCAGGCCAGGACAAAAGGATAAAGGACATGCGGCGGTGCAGTGACCATGGAACCAGCTGGCTTCCCGACCAAACCGACGGAACACAAAACACAACACCGAACCGAACAGAGACCTGCGGGAGTTTCTGGCTGCTATACCTATACCTATACCTATATATATATAGTGGTGTGCTATATATGCAGGAGTTTATGACTAAATTGAAACAGGTTGAGCAGGAGACGAGACAGGTGAGAGGAGCTCAAAAATGGGTAATAGTTCATTTTATTTTTGACTAAAAAAAAGGTGGAGAAAATCCAAGAGAATAAAAAGGAAGAATTCGATTCCGGAGTGTTTTATTTCTTGATTTGAAATATAAATTTAGTTTATACTAATCGCTTCCAATATGAAGATATTTTTTACCTTATAGACCCAATCATATGAGTAATTTTCACCGAAATTAATTACTATTCGGTTCACTTGTAATAGGGCACAACAATGTAATTAGATCTTGCTGGCGGCGTGTTTTAGTCGGAATAAGGCGCCTCAACTTGATGCTTCCTCGCGGGGATTTCTGCATTTCTGGAAGACTTTCCTCACTCTCCGTCTTGTCAATCACTTGACTTCTTCACTTGAACCGATATCTGTTTACACAACAGACTCGCACAGTCCCAGTCGCAGATCCCGAGATCAAAGACAGGGCCCACTTGAACACTTAACCCAGGGAGGATAAGCCCAAACTCCGACTGAGAACTGAGGACTGAGGACTCTCGGCTGCCCTGGGGCTTATCTCACTTACAAGTAATTGTAATATTATCCCTAATAAGCAAAAGATTGATAGCATTCCGGGGAAGGGCCATAAAAAAGGGAGAATTATTAGGAGGGAGTCTCACTCGACACCGGCTTGAAAGGACACAAAGGATGGCCGGTCGGCCGGTCGGCTGGTCGGCCTGTTGGCCGGCTATCTCCTTACTCTTCTCATCATCACTTGAGTAAACAATGTCATAAAATCATCAATCAAACCGGGCCTGCGTCCCTCTCCTTCTCGACGGAGTCTCCCCCCTCTCTTGCTGTTGTTTTCTTTGGCTTTTCTTGGCCTTCTTCTTGCCCCCTTTTTGTATTGGTCCTTTGTGTGGGCCCTAAACTGTCTAAGCAAACAACAACAAACTGGACACGCGTCCGGATTTGGTTTTGCCTGGGATTACCCATACTCCCCGCCTCCTTCCTCTGCTCGACCCGGGCCTGTTAATACAATTAAGTGTTAAATTTGTTGCTGCCTCTTTCTTGGGTTATTTGTAAGTCGGGGCAAATTGTTTTATGGGCGTGCCGCTATTTACATTATAAGCAGATATGGTCAGGAGATTTTCTTGCGGCCAAATCTCAATGGGAGCATTTTCCGGGGGCAAGATGGCAATCGCATTAGTTTCTCGGGGACAGGATGCGAAGGTGCTCCATAAAGTGGCCGAGTTTATGCTCAGATGTGGGATCTGGGGAATTTATAAGCTCCCATTTACTAGGTGTCAAAGGTGCCTTTCTGGAATTTAAGGAATTTGTAGGGGAACACCTTAATTGAGTTAAATAATAATTCGCTCTGCTTGGGCTAATTTATAAATCCTTTAACGGAGTCTAAGGGTTAAGAAAATAATTCTAAATAAATAATTAAATTAAATAGATTTACTTGAAAAGATAAACAAAATCTGTAAATTTTATGTATTAAAATGAGATACATCAGGGTAAGGGGTTGAATATAAGGGTATGTAAAAGACAATAGCTGAATAGATAATCCAAGTTAAACATATTTAATCTCATTTTTTCTTTAGGACACAAAGAAATGTTATCGCTTTTGGCACTGTTCTATCAGGTAAACAATACCATTTGTGTTTCCATCCCCAGGTAGACTAAAATTCACTTGGCTATTTTATCAGTTACAGGTAGTAAAACTGCAGGACATTTATTTGAGTGTTGGACATGTTTCAGATTGTTGACTTTTGGGCGCTAGGAAAAATATTGAAGTAAAAATGGCTGATTGGGAATCTTCGAATATTTTTGGTTAATTATATTGTAATATTAGAATAATTATATTATTAATATCAATAATTATGATAGAATGCCTATGATCAGAAAATATTTGGAATGTTTACATTAATAAATATGGTTTATTTACATTTATTTTCCATTTTCAGTTCATTGTAATTGTTTAGTTATAGTTTTTTTTCGCTTATTTTTATTTTATTTCTATTTGTACTATTTTGTCAATACAAAAACTTTCCAGTCATATTTAAAAGTTTTTTTAGAACTTACAAAAACGAATATTTTATTTACGAAAAATGATATTAAGCTTTAAAGATAATTTACATCTTGCTTAAATTACTCGACCATTGGTATTTGCCTTCAAATATATTTTTAAATATACATATATATTTTCTTTTATGAGGACTGGTTTTATTATTTATTTCTAGAATGATATTCCTAATACATATGGAATTTCAACAGGTTCTCATTTAACAGTATTAAGAAGCTAAAAACATACGAGTAATAGTTCTTAAATTTGTTGGAAGATCTTTCCCCATTTTCCCTGACCTGCACCAACTCTACCCGTATTCACTCTTACCGCAACCGCCAATCCGCTTGAGTCTCATTGAACTGCAGCCATTTTGCTAGCATATTAGCAATCCATCATTTGCCAGGATTTTTTCGAAGGTATCCTGTTGCCTTTGTAGCATTATTTCGAGCCAAAAAAAAGGAAACAAAATAAAACTGAAGCTGAAGTGCAGACACTTCGAACCTGCGCTGCAGCCTCGAACCGCGTTTCCCCTTCGAACCGCGCCCACATCGAACGCCCTCTGTTAGAACGCTGCTAGGCGGGTATAAGAGTGAGGTTCGCGGCGGATTCCGCCAGGAGGCGCCAGTGTTCATGCTTGTGGGCGGACTTCGGGTAACTTCGTTTTGCGCTTCGTTTATGCGTTCGTTTATTTCTATGTTGCAGCATCGGGTTCGGTTCGCCCTCGGTTCCTCGGCTGGTCTGGTTCGTGTTCGTGCTCGTTTGACATTTTGGTTCGAGCGCTGGAAACCCACGAAATTTCAGTCATTTTCGACGCGCGAATTGTAACGGATCGCAGGTCACGGACGCTTGGATTAACGGTAATTCCCACTGACAGCTGACTGTGTGTGTGTGTGTGCGTTGCTGTGCGCGAGTGTGCGTGCGGTGTGACCGGTCAACTCATAAGGAAAGAAAATCAAAATAAGCAAATAAATAAATAAAGTGCATTGGTGCGACTTACATACAAATTTTCGAAACACTTTCGAAATGCTTCAACTAATCTTAAACAGAAGATGATCGAAAACAGCTGATAAACAGCCCTCGAATATACTAAAACAAACCAAGCAGTGCTCTAGTGCCCCACAATTAATTAGCATCTGAATCGCTCACTTATCCAAGAGCCTAAGCAAACATCGATTAAAAAAGGGATCTTAACGGGGACCTTACTCCGCAAAAAGTTCAAAATATACAAAGTAAGTGTAAGCAAGCCTCGATTAATTTAACTATAAAAACATTTTACAAAATACAGTGAAATCTCAATTATGACAGTTCTCTAAAAAGTGAACATTTAAATTAAAAAATAAACAGAAGAATCCTGAAACTATATCAATTGATTACATTTTCGGGATCGCTTTTCAAAATATTAACCTAAATACATATATTCTTTAATTTGTTCTATCTTATCAAGAGATCACTGGAAATAATAGACAATATAAGTAATAGCGATTAAATAAATATAATGATATATGCCGAAAAGTATGCAAAAAGTTTAGTTGATCGAAAATGGATTGGAAAATGATTTACATCACTCACATACTTTCAAATGCGACTTTTAAATGTATTTAAATCACTAGATCTTTTTATAACACTCGACTGACACTGATCGGTCTTTATTTCCATTGGTTCAGCATTACTAGGGTGCACTGTTCCAAGAATTTCGGGCTGACCAAATATTTATGGGTGAAATATTTATGTACAAAGTACAACAAAAAAAAAAAGTGCGCAAAAAAGCGCCTGTATAAATAAACAAATATTTGTACTAAGATAAACACGAATACCCACAATAAGGCAAGCCGCCCCGCCTCCACACACTGCAGCCCACTTCGGGGAGCTATCCTTTTTTCGCCCCTTTTTTTCGGGTCAGCAAATGGATCTGATTCTTTTTTCTCCTTTTTCTTTTGTTTGGTTTTGTTTTGTTTTTTAGGTTGAGAGAGAGACAGGGCGCGATTTTCCACACATTTTTTTGCGGTGCCTTTGCGTTTGGCATATTTGTTTATACGTTGGCTAGTTTTGCTTTTGGTTTAAAGTCGCAAAGGGTGAGAGAAAGTGGGTTTAAAATTTGCCAAATCCTTGGCGGGAATATATCAAAGGACTGGCAACGGATTTGCATAAATTTACAGCTGTCCAAATGGTTTAATCTCAGCGAGTTCAGCTGTGATTGGAATAGTTTAAGTGGATAGGGTTCGAATTTACATTTCCCCCGAAGATAAGATAGCTTTGGCAACAGAAAGGCTCTGTATGAAATTGTAGTAAAATATTTGCCAATAAATATGATTTTTGTATTTGAATAGCAGAGTAGGAAAATACAAATATTTCGATGATCTTTGTGAAGCTTTTATAACACTGTACATGTTTTTACGAAGGTCATGAGTACGGTTAAATTATAGAATTATTATTCAATTTGCTAAATTTGTACTAAGTATACAAAATATTTGTAGAAGTGCTCAATAAGGTGCATAGTTAAATACTCCGCACACCGAAAGCACTAAGGTGTTGATCCAGTCACGTAAGACTGTCACCTTTTTTCGTTTTCGTAAACACCCGCAGATACAAGTAAGTTCGATTTTTTCCCTGGCGAATAAAAGAGAAAAATGTAGCTTAGTCCTCTGACGTTGATCACTCTTCTCTTCGCTTTTTGTCTCCTCTTCACCCA
This sequence comes from Drosophila tani, assembly GCA_008042535.1. Taxonomy (NCBI): domain Eukaryota; kingdom Metazoa; phylum Arthropoda; class Insecta; order Diptera; family Drosophilidae; genus Drosophila; species Drosophila tani. The sequence continues at coordinate 90,542 of VNJO01004188.1, read as the reverse complement.
CTTAAAGCTACGTTGAAACACAGAATCTGACCTTTTCGTCAGCAAAACAAATCCAAAAATTTGTCAAACATCGAGCAGAGAAGATCCACCAAAATGAAAATATATATACCAAACCTGAGTCCAATTGTCAACGATTTAAGGGACGACGCTGTGCGTGCCCTATTAGCCCTCCAATAAAAATTAACTCAGGTTAAAGACGGGCGAAAATCCCAGCGAAGACATAAATCTTCGAACAGGCCGCAAAGTCAAATGAAAATAGCACAAACAGAAATATTTTCATTAAGAGTGTGGAAAAGATTCAGCAGGGAAAAAGGGAGCGCGCAGGGAGCATCAACATACATCAATCTGTCAGTGGGGCCTGTCAGCTGTTTTAAGCACCCGCAAAGTGCTGCTTCCCCAAAAAAAAAAACAAGAAAAAACGAAGAAAATAATAATAATAACAGCGAAAAGTAGGAGACGCCGCACAGACGTTCAATAAAGATTGAACCAGCAGCAGAAGAGCCCGAAGAAGATAAAGCAGAGCAGTGAAAACCCCAAATGTAAATGTGAAATTTTTCAGAATGCATTTTTCGTGGGCCCCCATAAAAAATCTTTTACTTTTCCTCTCGCTTGTTGTTTGGTTATTGGGTAAACTTTTTATGCCTGTTAGCGATAGAGTTGGAGGGTATGTTGTATATTTGTTTGCCTAAAAGCCAAAAACATTATTTAAATATTTAATTTAAAATAAATATTTAAAAATAAAATTAATAGAAATTAACAAATAAATCCTGAGAATGTCAAAATGATAATATTGCTAAATTGTTTTACACAATTCGTTTAGATGAACCTTTATTACCTTTACCAAGAATTGTAATATAAGCTCTCTAATTAATTTTTAAAGTCATATAATTATTTGTTTTGGTTTTAAAATTTTAAAAGAAAATAAGTTATTCATATACATATATGCAAGCTAAGTAAAATCTCTTTGTCTATAGTATACGCTCAGGTATCTCACAGTCGTTACCCTCGATCACTGTCTGTCCTGTTTTGGTTAGCTCGTTTTTTCGTGTATTTTTTATGTTTTTTGCTTAGCCACGCGCAAAACGTGCGCCAATCAATTCCAAACAGAACTCAAGGAGAAAAAAAAAGCGTAGACGAAAACCCTTAACCGTGTGAACATTTTTTCACTCCCACGGCAAACAAATTAAAGCACAAAAAAAGCAAAGTCCAACATGGAGATGAAGACGAGTCGTGTTAAAATTAGAGACAAAAGCAATTTGTCTTTGTGCAATACTTATACTTTGGAAACACTCGAAAATGTATCTTGCAGATACATTTACATCTGAGACGGGACGAGAGCCGATGGTCTATTAAGCGAACGTGTTGATTGATTTTTATTTTCGGGCATTACACAGAAATCGACACAGGGCTCGGAAATTGTGTGTTCCCATTCCCACTCCAAGTCGCATTCGTTGCGGTTTCTGTTAATGAAAATTCCCCATCGCTTTCCTTTTGGAAAAATCGGAGCGAGAGGCTGCTAAATCATTCAGCACTCGAGCGAGGGCTTGCTTCTCTAGCTGATTCTATTAATTAGAGAACCGAACTCAAAAGTGGGTTTGTCCTGTCTGCTCTGAAAATCGATTACTTATTAAGGAGTCTCCGTCTCAATGGGAACGCGTATGAATTCTATGAATTGCGGTTCCTAAGGCTTGCGGTAAAATCACATTTTCAACAAATATTCATTTATGTAGAAGGAATTTTATGGAATTCCTTTTAATTATTAAACACCTTAAAAAACACAAGAGGTGTTTTTAAAAAAAAGTTTCAAAATATATAACTTAACTTTGGGTAAAAAGCTTTCAAACGAAAACCACAAATAAACAAAGCACCCTAAAGGACCTAAACTGTTTAGTTACCAATTCAATGACTTTAAACTAAAGTGCGTACTCCCCTTAGTTCGTCTTCCATTTCCATCCCCTGGATCCACACTTTTTGTCAACACCTCAACAAATAGATTTCAGTGTCGGACGAGCACTTAGACTGCTGCTTCCACTGCCACTTCCCAGACCGAAAATTGATTGATTTTATTTGCACGAAATGGAAAAAAAACGAAAACTTCAGTCAACTCTAGCTCGCTCCTTTCCCCGAAAAATACATTTTCGACGCGTTTGCGGTTCGGCAAAAGGGGAAAAGGAAAGTTGGGCGAGGTATCTGTAACTGACATTTTGTGGCCAACTCATTTGCACGGTTTGAACTTTGGGGGCTTCCCTTTCCTTCTTCAATGAGCCAGGTTCACTTCCGAGCTGTCTAGAAATATGGAAAATACGCATTAAGTTTGGGTTCGGAATGAAGGGTCCTTTTCCCCCTTGGAACCTGGTTATTTGTCTGGGTGAATAAAGAAATTCCTCATTCATTTATGGGTTGAAAATTGCTTTACGTTTCCCGTAGCCCACTTTTCCTGTGGTTTCTCGCCTGCATTATCGATGAGAGGGCTTTTCATTTGCAGGAAAATTCACCTCAAAGCACTCGGCATAGTTGTGACTCCATTTTCATTTCCAGGCTGCAGCTGCGAGAAGCAAAAATTGTCATGAATAAATGATGGCCAAGATGATGATGACGATGGCGATGTTTCGGGCCAAAAAATGAAGACACACGAAAATATATATTTTACACAGCAAAATCGTATTTCTCTTGGCTCTGTTTTCATTTTTCTGCAAATTTATGGCATATTCCCAATTGAGATGGCCTGGACCAAGTTAAATAAAACCATTGTTTCTTGCTCCAAGCAAAATTTGTTAAGAAATATTCACTCCTTCCTTTCGAGATTTTTCCGACAATTAATTTGAGCCCAGTACTCTCCATGGAAAATGCGTATAGAATTTATTATAAATATAAAACTCAGAAATTCAATGAAAAATTGATGCATAAAGTGGCCCGGCCGAACTTGATTGAAATTGACTTAATGTAAATATTTATATTTCTTTCATTACATTTTTGGGGCAAGTGAAGCTTTAATTCAAGCCAGGTTTCTAAACAGAGAGTAGCCCCGAACTTAATGTCAATAAACAAATAGAGAATTTAACTTTCAATTCAAATAGCGAATAACTTTTATCACTTTTCCCGCCACTGATCCGAATTATTTAAGCTGCCTTACAATTTAAATGTAAAATATAATGCTTGAAAAAATAGTAGTGTGCATATCAATAAATATTTTATGTGTAAACAAGATATTTTACAAAGTGATTCATTTCATGTAGAGAAACCTGGAATTTATTTTATGTGCGAGAATCCAGGGTCAGCCATAAAAAGAGGTAATATTCCTTTTAATACCCAATATTTATGCATAAATGAAATCAAACATTGAAAGTCAGCAAATTTATATCAAGCAAATGGCGAATGTGTGTATTTATATACGGTGAATTTACAAACGGAAAAATATTTATGGAGCGCTGAAAAAACCTATGACAGTCATCGATTGATTGACAGTCAAATTAGCGGCAAACAAATGGCGAGAAGCCAAGGCAAATAATTTTAAAATATCTACGCTATATACATATATAAACATACAGTATATGTGCCATATACGATGCTTTACAAATTGGGTATATGTGGCATATCAATCAAATAAATAATGGCATTGTGTAGGGCAAATTACGGCAAATGGCCAATCCACTGGATGCAAATCAATATGTGCAGCAGACAATCATTCAACTCGTTCGCTCGTCAGTCAATCAAACGCTGCACATTAGCGGCAAAGGGGGAGGATGTGCGGGGAGAAGCGAGGCATTTTCCAACAGCCTCAAGTGGCCGCTACGGGCATAAACAAGCCAGTGGAAACTCTTTTCGCCGCTTTTCTTTTTTGTATTGGCGCCGGCGTCGCTGCAACCTAATTTCCCATCTATCGAACTCTTTTCGGAACGATACTAACTGAACTGGCGCTACGGCTACGGCAAATATGGCACTCATATGCTCTTGCCATCGAATTCGATGTTTACACGGGGGGCGGGCACCGGGGTGGGCCCGAAAGGAGGCGCACACGCATCATCACTCATACGTCACGTTGTCTGACTTGTATATCAATTTGGGCGCACTGCGAACCGGGAAACGGGGGTGCCTAATAAAAAATACAAATGAAAACTCATCGCTGATCGATTCGAACGAATTAGAAATGCCCTGCGGAGGAAGAAGGCTTTCGAAAGTTGGTAGTAATTGAATATTGAGTCGATTTAAACGTTAGTTAGGCATGGCTTAAACATAATTACATTTTATATTGGGTCTACCTAGTTTTTGAGGTTTAAGAATGATACATATTTATAAATAAATATATTTGTTTTAATCAAAATAAATGTTAACTGAGTCATGATATTTGAATTGTTTTTATGTCTAGAATTATTAAATGCCCCTCAAACTTATTGTGCTGACATTTTTATAATGCTTCCGTTTGCATTTACTATTAAACAATTTACCCAGTGACCTAAATAGCTTTCTTTGCTTTAAATGTAATTACGTTGTCCTAATTGTTTGGTTACCCAATCGGATACATATACCAAATTTGAAAAGAATGTTCGACTTTTAAACAATTAGCTTAACTTCCTGTGTTGATAAAAATTCATTTTCACATTTGTTTGGCTTTTTGTTCAATGAATTTTTAACTTCAAATGTTTTAATTTATTATTCTGCAGCATCTTCCGATAGTCGAATTCAATAACCTTTTCGAATAGGGTATTCTGCAAAGATCGCGCTTTTCGAGGGGGCATCTGAAAAGTACGTGCCTCATGCCTCATGTTTCATTCCTCATGCGCCATGCCTCGTGGCTCAATTCAATTGCAGCCCAATTGACGTTTGCATAAATATTCCGACTCAGTTTGCCTTTTTTTATGGCCGCTCCTCGGCCAGAGTTTGCACAGTTTATAAATTTTGTAAGTTTGCCCCCGCGACTCCCCTTTTATGCGATATATACTATAATGCCAGACCCTCTGGGCTGCTGCCTGTTGATTTTTTATGGCACTCGATGCGTGTTGCTCTTTAGCACAAAATAAACAAATTAAAGCGCCCAAACTGCTTCGTTTTGTTGTTTATAAATTTCGAATCACTTTGGTGCTGCTCTTGTTTTTGTTGTTCCCAGTTTATTGGCCGAGCGGAGATTTCTCAAATGTGGCCGAAGGGGGATTCTCTCCGGCGTTGTGTATGAAGTTTTGAAATCGATTTGGCAACGCGGCAAGTGGCCCTCCCACACGAACGCAATAAATTCTTAAAAAACACATTCCTCTTTATTTTGCCTCGCAATGGAATTCCTAGGTTTATCCTATTTATATATATCTTTTGTTATTTATTGCATGAACTTATTAATTAATTCCCATCATCGTAATTTTGTTGTCTGCCGGCGAATTTTTATTTGGGCAATTTGATCTGCCTTCAATCAAGTCAAGTGGTTCAGTGGGTGAATCGAATTAAGTGGTGCTGGCATGGGTTAATTTTCATATTTATTTGATGGTGTGCTACCCGCGATGCGGCTGAATAAATGGAATGTGATTTGTGGTCATTAATATTAGTGTATTATTGGTTGAAATTTTATTTAAATAGAGAGGCTAGTTTTGCGCCGAATATTCAATAATTAGCCATTTACAAATTTGTTTTGGATTAAGTAATTTGGCCTAATTTATTTTGGTTTTATCTTATCGGTTGGCAGTTTTTGTTTGTAATAAATTCTAAATTTTTTTAAAAGCAAATAGAAATTATAATACTGTTTTTCTTAACTAGTGACAATATATCAATTTCTTTTTATAAAATGCAACTGCAGTAATGCAAGATTATCTCTGGGGGATAAAGAATTCCCTTAATTATATAATTATACCTGGAGTAGGCTTTCATAATTCGGTTAATTAAAAAAGATTTTAATAGCCTTTCATAAATGTCCCGAGTTCGAACCTTTTTTTGGCAAAATAATGACTTTATTTGGACTTAAATCTACCTCTGAATACCTGCGCATTTTTACGTTTGGTAATTTGAACATTTTTGCTACCTCAGTTATTCAAAACCCACACACTCATCAGCTGAGCCAAAAACCAAAATTCAATTACCTCAATACGCTTCGGGCCATGAAAATGTAACCTGAGCTGAGGAAGCTCGGGAAACAGGAGCCGTGGAGTGGAGGAAAAATGTGGGCTGTGGGCTGAGGGGGGCGAAAAGAACAAAACATTTTTTGGCATATGCTAGACTTTCATTGGAAATGAGAAAAGGCAGCGTGGAGGGAAAGTCAATCACTCAAAAAGGAGCTGTAATTGATAACTTTTCAATTTTCCATAGCCGGGGGAGAATGGAGCAAGGTAGGGGAGACGACCTCGGCAACATTTCATTTTCTATCGAATTTTCACACATTGCAGCCTGTGAGGGTCACGAAGGAACTAAAAACCCACTGAACCACAATGGAAAAGTAAAAGTTTTTCGAATATCATTCTCTTATTACTACTCCACACTCACACATCACACTTGCAGGGCTTTTCGCTTTGTCTTCCTCTGACATTTGACCGTAATGACCATTTGTCCAAATTGAAGGTACTTGTTCGAGTTTGCCTTGGCCCCAAATGATGTTCCCATTGTGCGAAAATTTCAATGTTATTCCTTTGGCAAATTTGACATTTTAATTACTGAAGTAAGGTGCGGGATTTTTTGTAAATAAGAATGGGAAGGCTGAGATCCCCAGGGATCTACTATCTACTCGTTCATTCGATTACACTTTTCCGCCCGTTAACGACGGAATTATGCAAATGAAGCTTCCGAAAAAACACGCGAGATAGCTTCTGTGTTAGATACGACATTTTTTTGGGAAGGCACTGCAAAAAGAAAGAAAGAGAAATAATAATAGAAACAGTGGAATTTCTTTTAAAGAATATATGAAAAATAAATTTGTTTATTATATTATTTATAACATTTATTTTAGAAATATTTATTTATTTACATACTGCTTGCTTAAAGTTAAAACTAAAGCAACAGGGGTAGCTACTTAGGCATTTTAGAAATATATTTTACTGTACACTATAGAGAGTTTTGAGATTGACCAAAAATATATCAAAAGCACTGATATTCATAACGCAGGTCCTTTTAAATATTTCCCAGTACCAAACTTCTTACCAATATTTGAGTTTAAGGAGAACCCGAGAACCTGAACCACCTGAACCACCGGAGGAAACCCAACAACCGGCTGGGGAGTCCTCGTCTCAGTCACTTGTGACTGTATCGCATTTGCTTTGAAATTAGTTTGCCAGCAAGTAAAAAAAAAAAAGAGAAACGAGAGGCGAGGGGAAAACGAGACGTGTGTGACGAAGTTAGGGCCCCGTTCTGTGCACCTGTCGAGAGGGGAGGGAAACTCAGCACAGGGAAGTGGGGGTGTTGCCCATGGCAGTCGGTACTGAGTCCTGGGTCCGGAGACCGGAGACCGGAGTCCTTGTTGACTTGTTTACGGTGCCAGCGAACAGATACAAAGCGAACGAACAGATACAAGCACCCAAGATACACGGATGTGCAAGTCACATTATAGTTGGGATAGTCGCAATCGCTGTTGGAGTTTAGTTCAGTTTAGCTTCGTTTCGTTGAATTGCCCAAGTTTACATCTGCCTGCGAGCAGATTGCATGCGAACCGTTTCTGACAGTCATTCGAGGCTCTAATTTATTTGATTCTATTCCATCCGCACCATAAATGTCTTCTGCATTTGTCAATCAAAAAGTTTGAGCGACCTACATGTGGAAAATAAATACATATGACTTCATGTATGTATTTTTTTGTCGGGAGCTCGCTGGTAATTGCACGTCACCATTTCTAATTTGAAGTCTTCGATTGTTGGGAACCCATTTATTTTTTAATTTAAATAACATACATTTATTGAAGCATATTTCTTGAATTGCTATTCTTGTTTGAGATTAGTTTCTGGCCAGCATGAACGATGAAATTTTAATTGCAAAGAGTTCTGATATACAAAGAGAAATTTCGGTATATAGATAAATAGATAAATTGAAAAATAGATAATTAGATTACATACTACAAGAACCCAAGTAAATTCCATACCACTTAATTTTGTAAATGATAAATTTAATGAAATATTTTTAAGTGAGCCGGAAGCTCCAATACAAAAATATAAATTTTAAAATATTCTTATCTCTAATCTCCTCTTAAGGTAGATATATATTTTAAATTAAAACTCGGAAGAGTTCATCTTGAAGTTTCACTTTTACCAAGAATTTTACGGGTGACATCACTCGTGGCAAAAAGGCTAGAATCTCCATTCATTATCAGTTTTGAGTCCCATCTTATCCCTCACTCAATCAGGCGCATTCATTCATCATCTACTGCCTCATCCCTAGCCAATTGATCAATCCACCAACCCCTTGCCCTCTCGGAGACCTTCAATTATCTATCAATTAGAGACACCGAAGGAGATGGCTCGATGTGGACACACAGCCCAACCTTTCCATTTGGAACGGAAATTATTCATGACTTCTATGGAAAACCGAAAAACAAAGAGGCCAGGGACACATTGAGCCAGCCAACAGCAAAACACAAAAAAAAAAAAAAAATTCAATCCGAGAAGAAAGCAAAGAAGATAAATGACCAACAATTAGTCACACCTACGATGACAATCATTGAACGATTTTCGAATTGAGGGGGGAAATGGGGGAAAAGTGGCTTACCCAGGCGTCCCAATCGAATTCAAATTCTCTCTGGACAATGGGCCACAGTAATGAAAATTTAGCAGGCCCAAAACACAAACCGGGCTTAATTGCTTCGAGGGCAGGGCCCGAAGGGGGTTTCCCCAAAAGTGCATGTGTAGTTTTGATTAGCGTCAGGTGCCGTGTCAAACAGCAATTTGTGGCTCCTCCCCCTTTAGGAAAATGACATTTGAATGATGACAGCAAGCCGGCGAATGGCGACTGGTGACTACCGACTGGTGACCGGGTAACAGGTAACAGGTAACAGATCACAGGTGACAGCTGGCGCTCTTCCGTTATTGTTTTTCAGGGTTGGGCCCCACGCCCTCTTCCCGAAAATGTCTCTATTATGCTCGGCCAAACAAGCAAACAAATTGCTGCCGTCTGTTCTGTCGCCTAGTGAGTGACTCACCTGGGGTGTCTAGTAAAATAAATAATTATTTAAATATTTATTTTCATACTCAAACCATTCTTCCATTGCAGATATCCGACGAGGAGCTGTCTAGGGCAGAGCAGGAGGAAACCATTGAAACATTGAAACCGATACAGAAATCAACAGTCAACATGTTTGGCCATCTCAATTTGCTGGCCGCTCTGTTTTTCATCGGCACACTGAAAGGTGAGTTAAATCAACTTAAATTGAATGGGGTTTTTCCAGAGCACTCAGAGAAAATCTATAAAAAAATAGTGAATGTCAAAGCCCTGTTTGTATTAAGCTTATCTTACATATTCAACATGTAGAGTACTTAAAATTAAACCTCGAAATCATGTGGCTTTATTTTGGAGTCCTTATAATATAATATAACCATCGAATATACCCAATATTTTGGCCTGCCTGTATTCATATTCACAAAAGCTCTCCAATTCCATGACCAAATGTTAGCCAATTATGCAGACTTCATTTGTCAACGTTTTGGCGAGCATTCAAATATGAAATTTCACACTCTGACTGACATTTCCCCTGCCATGTCGGGCATAAAAAGGGGGGCTTTTTTGGCGGCAAGCAGGGGACGTCTGTGACCGCAGCCTGGCGCCGGCTCCATGGCGTGCCTCATAAATTAATTTACACTTGAAACTGGGCAAGCCGAGCAGCAATAACAACAGCAAAAATAAAAGTGTTTTGTTGCCGCAACGAACTGCAACTGCAACAGCAACAGCAGCAAGCCGAGGAAATCAACAGTGGCGAAATTGAATGCCCCATGCCACCCACGATGGGTTAACATTGCGAAATTGCAGCTGAGAATTGCCACCGGGAATTGGGTGTCTTGAACGGAGACTTTACCATGTTGCAACAGTGGGGACCGTGACAGATTCCAGGGAAGATAAAGGTATCCGTTTCACTAGAATTTGTAATCAATCAAGAGAGAGATCAGAAGGAATTATATTTTCTCATTAACTTTTATGTAAGCTGAATAACTAATTAAAAGGCAAGGTTATTAAAATAAATTAAAATTTAAATGAGAAGTTATTATATAAAATTAATTAAAGATCTTGAAGACACAACAAGAGTGTTTATAAGTAAATGTATTCTTAAAATTAATTAAACACCTTAACGTTTAAATTGAATATGTCAAAGATTCAGTTATAATACTCATTCTTTTCTTTTACATTTGATAAGTTAATAATTTAAATACTAAAATTGAATGCTCCATGAAAAATGCACTCTTTATGGTGAACCCACTTTTCTTTTTGTGACACTTTTGGCGCTTTTTAACCATTGTGCGTGCTTTCCGACATCCCCCAAAGGAAATAAACTTCTTCAACTTCCTGACCGCTGTGCTGGGCAAGTTTCTGACGCTTCCCCCCTGGCGTCCGCTCCTGGAAGCCACTCCATAAAACCTCCTGCCACGCCACTGCGGTCATTATCAGCTTGAGTGGGCAACGGGAGCCACGCGTCTGTTTAATTGAAATCGACGCTCGCTGCGCTAACTTTCTTCGCGCATGAATTTGTTTATTAACAATTCCCTAAAAAAGCGATAAAGATGGGGCCTTCACGGGGTGGCGGAGGGACGCTGAGCAAATTGCTCTGCGACGGCACTTTGTCGTCTGTCGTAATAATTCCGTTGCAATTGAAATAAATTAAATTGCATGCGGAGCCATTGTCAGCGACGTCGCCTGCTTTCCCCCGTTATTTGTGTGTGTGTGCTTTTGTCAACCGGAATTGTCAGAGCCACCCAGCGCAGCAGTCGCCACCCAGCCACCCAAAGAGCCGGAATACCCAGCATACCCTGCATGTGGATGTGTGCCGACTCCCGTCACGAATGCAGATGCATAAACCGCAGCGGCCCAAACCAAAACCCCGGCAAAGTCATCACATCTCTCGTGATGTGCACATGTCACTGCGGCATTTGTTTAATTAACAAAAACGCTCCTGCCCCCTCCTGGCCCCCTGGGTTTCCGCGTCCGTGCCCTTCAGCTGCAGCTCTATGGATTGTGGGTGCTAAGTGGTGACCCCCAGCCTTCCGCCCAACTCGACTTTCCGCCCAGCTCGTGAGCCAAAAAAGCCTTGCGGTTGTCAGTCATCGTTTGTCTTTGTAATTTGCGCCCTGATGAGTTATACTTTCGAGTGCGTATTTGTCTGTCTGTCCCACTGCCCTGACTGATTAATGTGATGTGTGTGGATCATGGGCTCTGCGGGTGATGAGGACTTTTGCAGATGGAATTTTCAGAATTTTGTGCGCAGGAAAATGCAAGTGAATCCAAGATTTTCATGTCATTAAAGGAAAACGAAATTGTAATTATGCAGTTCTTATAGGATAGATGGAGGTACTCGGCATGAAAAGCACAACGTCACACATACTTTTAGAAAAATAGGAACGTATGCGATAAAAACCTCTAACTTGTATCGAATATATGTCTATAAATTGCTATTCTTTTTATTATCTAACAAGAAAACTCCACAACTTTTTAAGCCACATAGAGAAGCTCGATAATAGTTAAGCCAGCCATAAAAACGACACCTATGGTTAGTTTTAATTCCCTGGATCTTATTGACACTAAATGCTGCAAAACAATTTGCTCAGCCACAAATCAGCTAGGCATAAAGGTCGCCGCAGACAAAAGTTTCTCAATAAAATGTTGAACGAAACTTAAACCAAACCGACAACCGCAGCACGAAAACCATTTGAACTCTGAGCAAGAAAATAAAATACGAGAAGCACAGAAATGGAAACTGTTGTTGACATTTTCCAGGAACGACCGAGTGAGAGAGCGAAATACGGCGGAGACATGGGGAAACATTAATCATTTAATTTGATAAGCCAGAAAAGAAGTTACCGATAATCTTCAGACGTGCGCTGAAAACAGGGAAAATAGTCCAACTTTTTGTGGGGGATTCGACTCGGACTCGGACTCGGACTCGGACTTTAACACTATGGGGTTAGTTCTGGATGTGAAGCGCTGCATGCAATTTCAATTGATTGTGCCACGCTCGAGGGGCCAGCTAAAAAGATGAGAGACAGCCAAGGGCTGCGTGAAAAACTACTTTTGGCTTTCACTTCACTTGCAGACAATCGGGGGTTGGCCAAACTTGTCGCATGAAAATGCAATTCAATTGATTTATGTGCTCGATGCAATTACTTGAGAGGAAGCTGAACGAGTTCTGGCTGCGTGCCGGGTGCCAATAAAAATCCAAGCTGCCCCTGCAACTGACAGCCGCATAAATTGCCGCCCCATTCCGGCTAAGACCAGCGCGCCCTTCACCAAACATCCCCCCAACCCCTTCGGCAATTCGAATTCCGGGCACAGTTCCTCGGGCGACGGCAACCCAAGACACCTTGTCACTAGGTGCGAAAGTGCTTGCCGCCCCGCCCACACCGAAAATAATCAATGGGCGTAGCGGCAGCGGCAGCAGGCCAATTAAATTTATTGCCAACTCTTTTGTGCCTGCAAAATTGTTTTTAATTGTCCTTGGCAATTAAAAACACGCCCAGCAGCCCTTGCCCTGGCTTCTTTGCCACCCCCCGTCGAAAGTTAATCGTGTCGTGTGCCCAGATAAACACAAATTTAAGGCGGATAATTTCCGAGGGGGAAATTTGTGGTTTCTGGGTTTGTGTGTAATGTGGAAAACGGCGGCGAAGCCAAGGTTAGCCTTGCCAAATTAAACAGCAAATACTCTGGATAAGGCCTTTCGCTAAGATGTTTCCTGTTTAATCTTGGGGCTTAGTCACGACTTGAATGAAATCTTTCGAACAGAACTTGTTCTGCTTGAATTAATTATTATTTCCATATAGATTAAAGCCATGTCAGAGGTGCGGTAATAAAAGTTTATAATCTTCTGACACAATTCATCAACTTCAAAAGAATTATTCGACATAGTAATCGCTTTTTTATTGGGTAACATATCAAAAAGCTATAAACCAGGGAAAATAAACTATTTTGAAAATCAATAAAACTGAAACGAAAATGATACTGAACATGTCTATATGTATATATGTTAAATAGTCCAAGCAAGCATCGATATTTTTTGTGTTTTAAGACTATTATAGCTCAGAAAATAAATAGAGATTTTAATTTAGTTTTGTGGTCAAAGTCTAAACTTCATGGGACATATCTAAAATCTCATAAAATTCCCTATCAGCTCAGCTTCAGCTCCTGGCTTTTACTCTGGGCACCCGTTTTGCGATTTGGCTTTTCGCAAATGAATGATTTTTATGAGCCGGGCTGAATAAGGATGAAGGATACCTGGGGCTGCTTCAGCTTCATCAGCCTGCAGCCGAAACCAATGAAAACTTCTTTATCCCTTTACTTGCCATTATTCCGCTGGCTTCGGTTTTTTTTTTTTTGCCAACTCTGTGTCCTGTCCAAGGACCTGTGCTTAAAAGATGCAAAGTAACTTCTGGCCGGGACCAATGTTGCCACATCTTGAGGCATTTTTCGAGCCACTTGCAGCCAGTTGAGCTTCCTCCTTTTGCCAATTTTTCGTCATTTTTTTTTAGCCTGCCATTTCCTCTCTTTGCATAGGAAAATCCACAAAATCGACATAATGCAATTTCATCTTGGCTGATTTTTTTTTGCTTCCTATTACGCTGCTCCATCTGCTGCTGGTCTTTTTTTATTATCTCTATTAAAGTGAATTTTTTTTTCGAGGTTGTTGTGAAGTAGGTGTAGTGGAAGTTAAGCGAACTCTGTTTTTAAAAATCAGTGGAAAAGTTTAAAAGTTTTTTGGTCTGCCTTCTTTTCCCTGGTATCTTTGCCGAAAAGGCAGAATATTTTATGTATTTATACACTATACAATATATGAATAAAATTATTGCTAGAATTGAAACACATTGTTCAAAAACATTTTTCTACATTGCCTCACTGCATTTTGTATCACAATCTAAGCTCGTATTTTGTATGTGCGTCTGATTTCGATTTCGATTTCGGCTTGTGCGCGCATCTACAAATCTCCGAATCTGAATCATAAATCAAACTTTGTTCTATATTTTTTTTTTTCGGCCGCTATCTCGTCGACTTCCTCTCTCTCTCCGCTTATCACAGAGTCCCCCGATCTGAGGCCCTCGTATTTCTCCTCGCACATTTTATTCAAGTGCTACGTGTTGCATTTTTTCAACCTGCACATCGCTCATAACTTTCCTCTCTCCATTTGGCGGTATTTTCCTGTGGTCCCCCCTTCCCGGGTTTCGTTTCTGTTTCTGGTCTGGGCTAGAAACACAAACAGCAGTATACGAGTTATGCAAAAAAATAAGCGAAACCAGAGCAAATTCGCATTTGGTAAAATTTATTTTTTTATTTAAATTCCATGTTAGACCTAGCGGCATTTGGCAGGTAACTATGAGGGGAGTTTTTGTGTTTAAGGGTTAATACTCAAGCAAATAAATACAAATGTTTAGTCAAAAAATATTGTAGCATTAAATGCTATATTTAAAATATACACTCAAATGATGACGTTGTTAGTTGCAATGATTTTACTCCAATATTTATAATAGGTTGAATCTGTGCCTATTGAAGTTTTTAAAAAATTAAATTTGCTTAAAGTAATGTTCTGAAATTCCTTGGGAAATCAAATAGACCCTAAAGAAGAAAGTTACCTTGCCAGAGGTATCCCGTCATCGACTACTTATTTCGCCTTTTGTCCGTTTCCTTTCCATATTTATTTCCCTAGCCTGTGATTATTATTTCATTTGGCTTCTGCTTGCGGCCCTGTGCAGAATTCGCTGGCTTTTCATAATTCTTGGCAACTTTGTTTGTTTGAATTGTATGCAGTTTGGGGGTGGGTGGACTTTGCCTCACATGTAGGGCACATTGCCACGTTGCAAGCGGAGCGTGAAACGCGGCAAATTGATTAGCATTTAAATTGCTTGCGAAATGTGTGGCACAAACAGCGACAGCAGCAACAGCAACAACAAGAGCAGCAAAAATTAAGCCATAAAGCTGAAAGCGGACCATGAACGGTGTATCTGCCTCCTTTACCCAACATCCAGCGCTTGCCCGCTGGTTCATCTGTCGCCTGGCCTGCTCCATCTGTTTTCCATCCCCATCCCCCCTTATGAAAAATCACACTGAGGGAAATGTGATTAACAAAAACAAATACTTTATCATCCGACTAAAATTCTTTCATTTTTAAATAATAACCTAAAGTAATCAGTAAGCTAAATACCTTGCTTAAAAAACTCGAGCTGGGAACCTTTGATGTAATCTTGCTAAAAATATTACCTTCTTATTTTTTTTCCGTGCACCTCCTCCCACAATCCTGCCTTTTCCCATTTGGATTCCCATGGCTGCAATGAATTGCAAATAACGCATTGACCGCACTGCACCTTTGCCGCCACCTTTTGCGGACAATTCTGGGTGAACCTCAATCCCATTCCAGGTGCATATATATGTGCGATATCTGTCCAACTTTGCCCCCCTCGATCCCTGTCCCTGCGTTTTGCGTTGCATGTTGCTGCCACAACAGCAACATAAATGGCAGCAGCAACATTCGTTGCGTTTACCGCCAAAAACAGAAAACTAAAAAAAGGAAAAACACAAAATGCCAAAGGAAACCTGAAAAGCGGCAAAAAAGAGTTCACAACACGAGCATAAAATTTTTCATGAATTTGTAATTTATGTGCTAAAATGTTATCGTTGTTATCGCTGCCTTTGTCTGTGTGCGCTGCCGTTGTTAAAAGTTGCTGGCCAGCGAATTGTTGTGCACTTACGGGCTGGCATCAATGGAATGAGTGGGTGCAGGGTCGAGGGGGTGGCTGGGGTGCCACGGGGCAGTGCAACATTTAGAGTGCTTGTTAAGCGGGTAAAAGTGCGCCAATAGGACCAAAAGGTAATCAAATTTGGCACAGGATTTATCAGAGCTTGTTAAATACAAAATATTTACCAATATAAAGTTGCAAGAGATTAACTAAAAATTCCAAACTAAATGTAAACGTTGAAAATCCAATGTTGCTTTGGCAACAATATGCTTTTAGTTACATTTATAAAAATCCATGAACGAATTTAATTTTCATTTGCCAAGATATGGCTGAAAGTACTAGAGATACATCAATTGACTTTCATGGAAAACACCTTCGAAAAGCGTAGAGCTGTCCATCCTTTTTTTCCTTTGTCTCTTCCAGATTGAACTTTATTGTACTTTTTAAACAATTTGCTTGCCTGATTTATCAATATTTTATTATTTATCAATCGAATAATTAAATGCTCGCACGCACAGCTCTGCTTTATTGTTTTCTGAGTCGTGCCGAAGTTTTCCTTTCATCTCGTGGGGGTCTTTCCTCGTCCATCCTTCCATTGAAAAATATCATAATCAATATCGATGACAACGTCGGCGGTGGCAACAACAATTAACCTTCTTCGGCAGCTGCGTTGCGTTCTTAATGTGAAAATAACAACAAAAACAAGAGCAACAATAAGAACAACAGCCATCCCAATGCAAACAACAACAAACAACTCAATTTGCCACTGGAAGTCGCGTTTTCTGCTGTTTTTGTTATTTTTGACGATGTGCTGTTGCTGTTGTTGTTGCATATGTTCAGCCATCGTTAAATCGTTGGCATTTTCTCCCCCTCCTGCAATCCCTTGTGTATTTCACCCTGCGCCTCTGGACAAAAAAAGCAAAAGGATGATGACGTGGCATTGATGAGTCGCCAGTTGTCGTCGTCCAGCCGCAAACATTCAATTGAATCACCCAACAAGCAACTGAAACAACAATATCCCATAACGAAAGCGCTCTAAAAGGCGCTTCACATATGTATAATGCGGGCCGAAGGAGGGGTGTGCCGTGGTATCTCCTCGAAAGGTCACCGCCGCCGCGAGACCTTTGTCTCCATGTTTTTATTCTCGTCTGACCGAGCGCTAAGTAAACCGATGGTCCATGCATTAAACTTGATAATGAAATTGGAAAATATAGAAGAAGGAGTGAGCCAAAAATAAATATAAAACTCCAGCAACAAAAGGGGAAAGTTGGAGCTAAGCAGACGGATTTTATGCACTATAACTTACTGAAGAAATTTCTTAAACATTATTTTAAACAAGGATGAGTAAAAACTTTTACCGATTCGGTTTCATAAAATGTTTCATATTTTCTACGTTGGTTAGTTGTGTTGTTAGTTTGTTATTTCTATTCAAACTCACTAGTTTATTTTCTAACTTTAAACATAAATAAATTATTACGTTTGCTTTAGTTGAAAAGTTCAAACAAGAACGACGTTTAAGAATTATAATATATGCTGTCGAATTTTTCCATTGAATGCATTAAACTGCAATATGCAATATTTATGAAGTCCTTTTTGCATAACCAAAGCCCCCAGTGTATTTATGGCTTTTACACATGCATTTATTCCAGCTTTATTTATTAAACTTTTATATTAGTCTGTTTATTTTTAGTTTACGAATTTAAAAAGTTCAGAAAGCTGGGCTTTATTGCACAAATGGCTTAGAGGATTTTTAGATAGACCAGGTTGCATTGGGTTATTTATTACTATAAAATGGATTTTATTATTAAGCCCTTACTTTTAATAAAGTTAATAAATCAAAGACATATATTTAATTTTAAAAATTAGTAGTTTCACATACTCATAATCAACTTAAACTCCTCTCACACTTTATTTGGCTAAGTGTATAACCTTCTGGAGAATCCCAATTTGTACTTTATAGTGTAGAACGCAGCTCATAGCTCTTCGGCTAATTTTTAGCTGCCAGTTGGCGGCAGATCCACATGGAATACAGATCCATATACAACATATCCATATCCATTAAGCTGCCGCCGTCAGCGATTCATGTTCGCGCTCATGTCCAGACGTCGCTCCTCTGTTCTCGGTTCTCTCTGTTCTCCTTCTACATTCTCCACTGTTCTCCACTATTCCCTGCTAGGTTCTCCCTCCCTTTTCCTGGGATCCAGTGGAAGAAATGTTTTTAAATTAAATTAAATTTAAATTTATTTACTTAACTTGATTTCAAATTTTTTGATTTGTCATAGAAGATTTCTTATTAAGAGTTAAATCATCCTTGCTCTTCTATATTTTCATTTACGTTCTGAGAACTATACAAATTTTCTCGCAGTGCACAAGTCCCCCTCTTTTCCTTTTTGCTGTCATCGGCTTTGTTTTTTGGTTTTGCTTAATGCAGCGCGCGACATGCAAAGCGGTCAATCCACTGGGCCCCTTGCTCTTTGGCCTCTGTCCCTGCCCCTGCCTCCTTTCCCCACCACTCTCCCCACTTCCCACTCCCCACACCATCCCAACAAACTGACCTTATCTCGCGTACATTCGACGACATAATAAAACTCGCTCTGCATCGGTTTCTCAGCATTTATTCTGTTGTTTTGTTTTTCTCCACTCTCGTTTCGGGTTGAGCATCGTAAAACATTTTTATAATGCGTTCACGTTGTTTGCCCGAAGATCGTTTAGAGGTTTTTTCCTGGGCTCACAAGGGAACTTTCGGTTCGGGGGAGGTGTATCCCACTTTGTAGTTAAAGTACGGACAGTGCGTTTCGGTTTGGCGAAATATTTCTAAAAACAAAAGCTCAAGCGACCGTGCAAGGCAAAGCTATAAAACTTTCGGGGAAGACAGAAGTCCTTTCCAATTTAAACAGAGAAAAT
Source organism: Drosophila tani (assembly GCA_008042535.1). Taxonomy (NCBI): domain Eukaryota; kingdom Metazoa; phylum Arthropoda; class Insecta; order Diptera; family Drosophilidae; genus Drosophila; species Drosophila tani. The sequence continues at coordinate 71,823 of VNJO01004188.1, read as the reverse complement.
ATTTCAGAAAAATACTGAATTTTATTTATTTAATCATTCGTTTATATCTAAGTGCTGATATCTTGCTGGCAGATTAGAAAATCTTAACCTAGGACAAACAGGAAATTGTCGTATCTCTTAAGAGATTCAGAAATATACAACTACGTTTATAAATAAAATGTAATAAATATTTGTATTAAATTTTTATAATACGAGTATATGATTTAATAAGTTTTCTTAACAGAGCTTTTTCAATATTCTTATATTTAAAAAATGCTTACACACTATTAATTTTGGAATCGTTCAGAAAGAAAAATATAATAAAATCTACAAATGCAGTTAAAAAACTTATGCAGGTTCTGTAAAGTTCCCTTGGCAAAGTTCCCGTTTCTGTAACAGGTTTTACTGTAATGTCACGACCTGTATTCCGTGGCATATCTCTTTTTCATTTGCATTGCGGAGGTGGCTCAATTTTGTCTTCGGGCCATCAAATATTGAGCGCGTTTTAAGTGACACTTTACATCAGCAATGCCACTCGCAGTGTGTCGTGTCCCCGTTGCCGTCTCTTTCCCCGCTTTATTCCCCTCTCTTTCTGTCTCTCCTTCAGCCCGATGCTATCTCTCTCGCCCGGGGTTTAGGTGTATAGTTTGCGTGAGGATCGTAAAATGTATTTTTTATGGTTGAAGGCTTTTTAGGAATTGTTTCTCGCCGCTCTCGGTTGCACCATTGATGATGAAAAACTTGTGACTTCGTTTATCGATTGACTAAATTTTATGGCTTTTCTTTTGCATAATGTTTATGCCGGTGCTTGTCCTATTCCATTTTCGATTTTCCATTTTCCTTTTCTGGATCGTTTGATCTTTCCCTAATTGGAATTCTCTGGGAATTTTTTGTTCCGGTTTCGCCATCGCGTTTGAAGAGCAACGGAAGCAATGGTTTCGAACGCTTCTCCTCTGGCTATTGTGGGTGGTGGTGGCGGTGCATGTGGTGCAGGTGGTTGTGGTGGGTGGCCTATCGAGTGGTTTGTTAAACTTCCTTCGAGTGATGCTGCTACTGCTGCTGCTGCTGGCGCCTGTCAACTTGCATCGATAAAAATCTGCAGCTTCCTGCAATTTCCGCTTTTGACAATATGCAGCCCGCATACAAAGTTTTTTTCGCCCTGCCTCTGGCTTGATTTACCCTCTTTTCCGGCAGCCATCCTCCGTTCTCCCCACTTTTCCCAGCTGCCAGGTAAATATGTATTTAGATAAGTGTCACTTATCTAGCCCATCCAGCTGAGAATTCCCATTCTTTGCCGCTTTTTCTCCTCTTTCGGAGACACTTCAACTGCCGACTCCCGGCTACCGACTGTGCCGTGCACGCAATTAATTCTCTTAATTGAAATTGCAACCGCCTCCTGCCCACCTAATTGGTAGTTGCAGAGGGCGTGGCACAAAGGGGCGAGTGGCGAGAGGTCAGGGGGCATATCACTTGCATCGGAAAGTGGCGCCCCAAATGAATGCAGCCAGCCAACCAGCAGCAGCAGCAGCAAAGGAGAAGAACGAGTTGCGAAAGATGAGAATCCCCAAGTGAATAAATGAATGAACGGCTGAATGGCTGAGTCTCCGAGTGCACAGTGGAAATATATATTTGCTTGCAGTCTCTGGAATTTAAACTCACCTCCTTAATATTTTTTTTTTTTTAGGAATGTCGTATTCCAATTAATTTTAAACTCTCGGCCTATAAAGATTAGATTGCCGCATTCCAAGAAGCTGCGCATAAAATTAAACCCTCTCAGTGGGCCTGACAGTCATTAAAAGCCATAAAAAAATGGTAAATTATTATGCGTGCTTTATGTGCTGGGCTGGTTTAAGCAAATCCAAAGATATTTTTTATTGGGACATTTAGAATAATTTAAAGAATGTTAAGGTATATTCAAAAATAATTTATATGATGAGGATGAAAGATTGTTTCCTAAGAAGTATAAAATATTATTTTCCCGTTAAATATGTACTCCCTCCGAGCTTTTCCATATTTCTTCCCTACAATTTTTCACTTATTTTTCGCAATTGACCCCACTGTGCGTTTTGTTGGACAAATGAATGAATACATGGATTCCTTGGCAATTTTAAGGAGGGTGCAAGGCAAGTGTGAGAAGTGAGTTGTGCGGGCGCAAGCGACAAATGCAGTAACTGGAAAATTGCGCGACAATTAAAGATTTTGCGCGACAGAGGCCGGGCCGGGAGCCGGGTGCTGGGAAGGGTGAAAAGTGGGGGAAAAAAGGAGGAAAAGCGAGCAAAAGAAAGGCGAAGGCGTCGTCATCACTCGCTCTCGTCGTCACTGGCCCAAATGTAAGTCAAGTGAGGCGTAAAGTGCATGCGGGATAGGGGTGAAAGTGTATAAAGGAAACCATTGCACTGTAAGTCTCCTCAGCCTCAGACTGCTTCTCAGTTCCCACTCCCCAACCCAATTTTTCCCTTTTCCCCATCCGTTTTTTACCCTTTCCCCAGTTATTGTCAACTTGTTGCCGGCGAAAAAAAAGTGAAGATCTCTCGCTGAAGCGAATGTGACAACTTGGCTGACAAAATGCTAACAAGATGATGTGGCGCAAACTTTTTTCGTTAGCCCCGTCTGCCCGGCTTTTCCACACTTTTCCGCACTTTTCCTCGCGCAACAAGCTGTGCCAACAAATGACCAAATGTCTGCCAAGTGTCGCCACCGAAAACGGCGGGCGACCACCCAAAGTGTCAGAGTTTTTCACGTAGGCCGAGTTTAATTCTAAACAACAATATGTCTTTCTTTTTTACCCAGGCTCCTTGTTTTGCCTTCAATTATTTTACAATTCTCGGGAAACGTTTTAATTGCATTTTTGTACGAAAATAAATAAATATAAGGTGGTTCGGGCTGTATTAGTTTTGCGCCTTACTTCAAGCCTGTAATTTAAGATAAATATTCAATTTTTGGATACATGGTGGGCTTTATTTGAGCTGGTTTGGAGCACTTGCTCTTTAGATACAAATTAAGTCTAGGGGTTTTCTTAGTTATAAATGGGAATTTAATTTATTAAGTTTAAAATTATTAAGATGGTAACCATAATTTCAGCCATATTATATTAATAATTCCATTCCATCCCCAGTGTAACTAAAATTAAATTGAACTCACTGCTAAGGGTATTCGATGCCTCGACTTCTGTGCCAGCCGTCAACACTCGTTTGCATTAAAATACTTTTCCTGTGTACAATTTATGAGCTACGCAGTAGCATCAGCAGCAGCAGCAGGAGTAGCAGCAGCGGCGGAAAACAGTGGAAAAAATGGGCTAACAAATTCTTCGCGGCGGCCACGCGTCGTATGCGCAATTTTCCCCCAATGCAAAGCCGTAAATCATTACGGCCAATGCTTGACATCTATGAGAAAGTCTCTCTGTGTGTGCATGCGTGTCAGTGTCTATGTATTTGTGTGGGTGCCAACGGCCTCAGTGGGCGTGGCAGATGCGAGTGCGAGTGCGAGAGAGTGTGCGTGTGCGTTAATCTTAACTGCGACTGCAGTCGCCGCTCGTCTTCAGTTTTTCTGCCTTTGACAGCGGCGGCCGGCATTTAGTTTTAATTTATGGCACATTTGCTCACTTTATGTTCATTTTCATTCCCCCAGATGAAGGCAACACCCACCCATCTAGGCACCATTTAGGCCGCTTTACGAGGCCCCTTTTTTTCACCTCGAGCGGGTTACGCCCTCGATTTGATTGCTTTTGGAAAGTGCAAAAATTATAAGACAATGGGGAGATAATATATACGCCAAAAGTCTTTGAAGATCCCCTGTGGATAAAGTCATTGTTTAAACGATAGATTCTTCCAAGATATAGTCCCGTTTACGACGGCCAACTATCAGATCAGACCTAAAAAAGATAAGAAAGAAGTTCAAAATAAGTGTAATTTCTGCTAAGTCAGGCCACTTAAATTGAATTTCTCCGAAATAAGTCAGCTTCTGTAGAGCTATCAAGTTATCACTTTGGGCGTAACCCTAATAGATGAGCCCTTTACTTCGTGGTTCCCATCTAATTCGATGACCAGCTCCAACGCAGAGCACCGCGGATAACAACCATGGAGCATGGGTATTAATTTGGACTATTCAATGTGCCACTTAATACCAAAGACGTGTCAATTTCACGGCTGACAGAATCGCCCGAGATGATGATGCGCCGCCGCTACTCCTCATCGTTGACATCCTCTGTGCAGAGCAGGAGCAGTGACGGATGGAGCGGGGGCTGATGGATGGCGACACAGGGGCAGGTCGCCACTGGGGATTAATTACAGCCATCAAAAGTTATTAGACGCAATTATCGCAATGTTGGCAACGTGACTACGATTTGAGGCCACTTCAAGCTGGCGGAGTTGAGTGAATATCTATAGAGAAAATGTGCCCGGTACAGTGCGTTATGGATACATATGATTCTGAGAGAATAAAGGGAAATGCGCAGTGCAATATTTGCAATTAAGGTTACAAAAATAAATCAAGTTAAATCACAAAGTAAACATATGATTTTAGTTCTTAGGCTTAGCAATTAATTTCAGCTAATCTAAGGATTGCGTTGTGCCAAAACAGCTGCCGCATTGGCAAATACATCAGGCAGCAGACTAAACCATGGCATTAACAATGGGCACCGCAGCAACAGTTGTAACATCCGAGGCATTAGCACACCAGCAACAAGCTCATCAACATCTCCATCAGCAGCAGCAATTAAATTGCTCAGCCAAGAGCAGAGCGAACATTTCCACTGCTTCCTCGTCGGGGTCATTTTCAGCCCATTTACCCTACAATTTTACCCCTTCCGAGACCCCTTTCTCCACCGTGCCTCTCTCGATTTCTCTCCTCATGTCTGCTCCATATTTGTCAAACGTGGCTGTGTGTCCTGTGGGCATTGCCACAGCCTCTGGACCCAAACTGCCTTCCCCTAATGCCAGCATGGCCATTTCCCAAAGTCCCCCACTTTCGAAACAAATGATTTGTCAGCCGGCTTTGGAATCTTTCAAAATTTGTCGCTGGCTGGTGTAATTAACAGTTTACCGAAAAATTGAACTTGCCGCAGACGAGGAAAATATCCATTAACAATAGCTGATGCTGCTCCCCCGATTTCCTTCCCATTTCCCCACTTTTCCAGCCAGGCGAAGTGCTAAAACAATTAGAAACAGCCGCGCTCCGTCGCTTGTCATTAACGCAGAATGCGACAAAAATGATCAGCACCGAAAACACATACAACGAGCGAAGGAGACAAGTGTGCAATTTTAAGTGCACAGAGAAAAAAAACCAATGCTATGATATTAGAAGAAATGTTTTTAGAGGATAATTTTGCGAAAAATGCTTAAAATGTGAGAGGCACAGACTTTATGCCCTTCTAACCAGGTGGAAGTTAAGGGAATTAATTAATTTATAAGAATTTCTATCATTGTATCATTTACATAATTTTCATGTTTGCCATTGATTCCTACCAGGTATACCGGTATGAAGTGAGCGTCAAGATACAAATGTCTCGATAGGGAACATTTGTTGTGAACGAGCCTTTATTTTTTGTTTGTTTGTTTGCTATGACATCTGTGAGTCATATTTAGTATACATCAAGTTATTGAACAGACAACAACATATTTTCTCATCGTGGTAAAAATGTCGAATTTTGTACCAGCAAGTGATGATTTGCGGAAAGCATTAATTTTTTTTTTTTCATTTGAAGAAAAATGCTGCAGAGTCGCATCGAATGCTTGTTGAGGCATATGGTGTTCATGCTCTATCAGAAGCAACAAGCAAAAGATGGTTTCAACGGTTCAGAAATAATGATTTTGATGTGAGAAATGAAGACCGTGGAAAACCACCAAAAAATTTTGAAGACGCCGAATTGGATGGAGATGACACTTTGAGTCAAAAGCAAATGGCAGAAATGTTAAATGTTGCACAACAAACAATTTCTGACCGTTTAAAAGCTATGGGAAAGATCCAAAAGTAAAAAAAAAATTTATTTTCACAAAAGAACGCTCATTTCATACCGGTATACCTGGTATACTAAATCAAATAAGAAATTGGACTTAGTCATTGGCAAAAAATTCACCTTTTAAATTATTTGAAATAAGGCTCTTAACATAAAGGTAAAGAACTCTTTGTTACAGTAAAATTCAAAGGAAAACAAAACAGAAATTCAAGGAGTAAGATTTTGAATTCTTAAGGGTTTTTTGTCCAACATTTTCTCTGCCTGCTTGAATATTAAAAAACACTTTTTGTGAAGCTTGTCGCGAGCGTAAATATGAAAAGTTTTGTTGATTGAAGCAATTAGCAATTGGCCTCGCTCTTGGCCCGACCAAATGTTTGTCTAATTACACTCGGCACACACTTTACACAGCTTTCAGCAGGCTGCCATTTGTCTTCATTTTGTGGCAGCAACTCGCTTTATTTGCCTTTGTTACGGCGGCAACATGCAGCCTACAGCATGCAGCATGCAGCAAGCACAGGCAGCAGCAACATTGACAGACTCCGTCAGCGAGGAGTATTTTTTCTCGCTGAAATTAATGTGGCAAAAGTTTTTGCCAACGCATGGCAACTGCATCGTATACCATATATTCTCTTTCTCCTCGCTGCAATACTTTTGACATTTCTTTTCTTTTTTCGGCTCGGGGCGCCTGTGGTTTTCACTGCCATAAAATTATACTTTATAGCATACTCCGGCTGCTGCTCCGTGCTCTGCTATAAATAAGTTTATGGCCGCATGGCCGCAGTGCCAAATGTTTAATTATATTTAGGGCGTGGTCCAGACCCTGCTGCCTAAATAATTGTCAAAAGCAAACAAGACTGACTGCCCGAGGCTGGGGAGACTTTCCCGGCGAGCCTGACAAATTGATTGATGATCTGCTATAAAATGTCTCGTTTGTTGTAAATGTAACGCAACATAAATTCGCAAAGGGAAAATTATGGCAAAGCCAGCCGGAGAAAGAGTAAAAAGTAGAACAAAGCCTCGGGCGCAGAGCCCATAAAAAAGAGTGTGAGCCAAACAAGGAGAATTCTGCAATGTCTGAGTTCGGATCGAAGGGGAGCGAGTGCAGAAGTTATAATTAAAAACATATGTGCCATGACCCAAGGCAGTCAACGAGTGAAAAAGGAGAAATGGAACCGAGAAAACTGTGGGGGCAGACAAACAGAGTTGGGAAAAAGGGGACAGCAAAAACAGTTGGGGATTGTGAAGTTGACTTACCCCGAACGGGTTAATTAGACGTCCGTGGCGGAGTCAAATGTTGAATGGCAACTGAAATGAAACCAGTCAAGGTCAGCTAAATGCTGAATGCATAAAATAAATAAGGAGAGAACAGAGGGTGATTGAAAAATAAGACGAAATATGCCAATGAAAGGTATTCTCTTCTATATATATTGAAAATGAGTAAAGAGATTGCTAATATAATCGTAAGTCGCCTTTAAAGCATTTAAATACATATTCTAAATAAAGTTTCCCATGAACTAGCCTCATCTTTAAGTTTTACCGCACCTTCACCCATCAAAATATGTGATTTTGTGCTCCAAACTTTGGCAACACCAACAATCTCTGCTTTATGGCGGCAATTTCTCCCCCAAAACTGGCAACTCTTTAAGCCAAACTATCTGAGTCTCGGAAAACATTCCCTGCGATCCCCAATAGCGTCATTTCTCTTCAATCACCTGGAGGAAGTTGTACCATTTCTCTCGACTAACAAGTCCTCACACCACCGTTAGAAAGCAGGACTGTACTTTTACCTGTACGAAAAAGTCGCTGAATCGTCACAAAATCACTTTTACGATTTTGGTTTATATGCACACACATATATAAGAATGTATGGCAATAAAGCGAGCAAAATAATATGGGAAACTAGCCCAATACAACTGAGAAATCTCGGCCCCAAACCGACGGAGATTTCCCAGCTTCTTTGCCGGCATTGCAAACTTTCGCCAGCCACAGTTCGGGGCTCAATAAAATTGCACGACGAAGGAGCTGGCAAACAAAGTAATTTTTATAGCAGCCAACATCTTCCCGCTCACATGAAGGTGAGCCTTACATATATGGCAAATACTTTACCCATATTCTCCACTGCTTTCCCATCCACCTTGGGGTTTTTCCAGCTCCAATGATTTTTTTCTTTTTGGACTCCTTATTTTTTTGCCTTTCCGCAACGTCACAAAGTTGCCGCAATCTGTTGAGGCTGCTCCGGAATCCGAAACGCGAAAAAGGTGGAGTTGTCTGGTAGTTCAATTCGTTAGCTCAGGGTTGGCCCAAAAAAAAGTGGGTTGGGTATGTTGGATATTCATAGCTGACTGCGAACAATTTACGCCTCGCGTTTCCCAAACTTTTTGCCGGAGGAACATAGTGAAAGTCAGCATGACTCTTCTCCCTGCTCTCGTACGTATTTACATTTATAAAAAAAGCATATATATTTCCCTACACACATGTGCATCAATGTTCTTGGAGCTCCCCTAATTCGAAGCTGCAACTTATTGAAAACGAATGGCGTGTGAAAATATTCGGGTGGAGTTCGTGTCTTTTTTTTCGTTTATGAGTCGCCGTTAAATTGGAGCCAGTCATACCGCAAACATATATCAAAATAAACTAATGATATGTGCGAAAATGAATAGAGGACATGTGTCAGGCATTATATGGAGCGGTAAGAATAAAGGAGAAAATATTTGAGGGATAACCGAAAGGCGGGATTTTTATCGTTTAAATTATATTTTAATTAAATCGAAAGTCGAAAATTCAAACCCATACATGTATTACATAATCTAAATTAACTCTTTATTATTAAAATTATATAATTTACATAAATTCCTCGGAAGTTATATACAATTTAATATAATAAGCAGAACCTAATTGCTTGAACTGTTGGCCCCTTTGCGGTTAAGGACTACCGGAATAGTATACAACTTTTCACACATTTCCACTTATCCCTTTTTGATACTTCCCACCAGATAGGATAATTACTTTCTTCCTCAACTGGTTTTCATTTCCATTTCCACCCACACACAATGGGCGAATTATCCAATGGCTAACCACATGAGACAAAAATCCACTCAACCGGAGGGAGGCTGCGATATACAGACTGGCAAAGGGTAAAGCCGAGGGAGGTAGGGATAGTGAACTTTTCCAAACAGGATGACACAAATTAGGACTCAAAATTAGCCAGCTTTGCGAAAGAGAGAGTTTTTCAACAGCAACAGGATGGCAGCAGGATAAGCCCAAAAAACGAGAGGCATATAGTGGGAGTGTGCGAGATAGTAACAGCTTTTCCGGAAATCTTTTAGCTGGAAAATATTTAGGCACAAAATAGAAGCAAACTGTTGCTCGAGCACAAAACTTGGCACAGCCGGAATCCGTTTCCGGATTTTCCCTGCCTAGTCACTCCTCCTTTTTCTTTAGCCTGTTTTTGCCTGTTTTCCCAAGCAAACTGTTGCACTTTTATTTTTTTGTTGACGGCAACATTGCACATTTTTTAGTGTAAATATTATTGGCAACAATCGCTGAAAATGGCAGAGCGCGGAAATGGGAAAGGGAAGGGGCGGAGGGGCGTGGCAGGCTGACAATGGGCGGCTCAAGTGGGTGTCTGGGCTTAACAGCTCACGGAGGTACGGGGTAGGAAAAGTCGGAAAAGCCGGGGGAGTGGCTTGGAGAGTGCTGAAGTAGCTGCTGTTGCTGTTTGTGCCTCACTTTAAATGCACTTGAAAGTGTTTGCTGATGGCACTCCACACTCGCACACGCTCCCTGGCCAGAAGCCGCACACTTGGGCAAAAACATATATATAACACTTAACTTTAGTTTGGCCGCCTTCAGGTTGAAGTTTTTTAAGTAATTTATTCTTTTTTCCTATGTATTCATACAAATACTTTACTTTCTTTATTTTCCTGTCACTTCTGGTGATTTCTTTTTCTAAAAGAAGTGAATTTTCGCTTTTGAATCGAGAAGTTGCAGAGTCAGAGAAACTATATTAAACCCATAATGATTATGGTATGAGTACATTTTATAGCAAATTATACCCGATTATAAAATATTTCCATCAGAAGACTGGCTTAATATTTCCAATTATCTTCAGCATAAAAGATATTTACCTCCATAAAATATGTAATTATTTTTACGAACTGAAAGCTGGGTATTCTTACTGCTTTTTTTGCCTTAAAATCCCTTGGCTTGGTCTGTCTGTTATTTTTTAACCTTTGTTGCTGCTTCTTATTGTGAACTTACAGTGATGTACCTGATGTGTTGATGTTTGCCTTTGGGTTGCTTTTTCGGCCCGTCGTCCTTATATTTTTTGTTGCTGCTACTTTTCCCATGTTGCTTTTATTTTTGTAAAAAATTTTCAGTGGATGCTGTTTTCGCTGTTGTCGTCGTTGTTGTTTCGGTGAGTGTAGCTGTTGCTCTTGCATTTTCCCTGCTTCTTATTCTGCTTTCCTGCATTGCATTTAAAGTGCATTTCGGCCATGTCCGCATCCGTGTGCCTGTGTGGGTTCACCTTTTGCTGAGCCATTTTTAAGTGACTTGCCGTCGACATTTCGCCGACTGCTGCACTCAGCAAAAATTGTAAATATTATAAATATTAAGCATATAAAATACATATTAAATAAGAAATATTTTTTAACGAATTGAATATTGTTGTGACAAATTATATTTTGAATTGAAGAACTTGGATCTTTGAATCAAATATAAATTTAGCATTTTATGACACCGTATTGCCTAGTGTACACCCCCTCTTTCGACCATACTCTCATCCACTTATAACTTATTTTTTCAGTATGTTGCATACTTTTGCGAGTTGCCGTTCTTTTTTGCCTTTCTTGTTCTCGCGTTTGCCGACCATAAATCATCTTGTTGAGTGCCACACTGTGGCAAAAGGCTTAAAGTGTTAAATCAGCACAAAACGCCGGCTGCAAGGGGCTAAAGGGGTGTTCAAGGGGGCAAACAAAATGTGCCAAGCATACGGCGGCAAATTCAAATCACATTATTATATATTTCATGCTTTTGTTGTGGGGAGAAATGCAAATAATAAAAGCTGTACAGAGTCAAATTTAAGAAAAACCTAGGAAAATTTAAGTTGATTGCAAACTCAATTCAATATTAGAGATTAACTAACGAAAATCTAAATTTGATCCGAGTTTAATAATTATGTTACTAAGGTATTTACAAATGGAGACTGATGAAACATTTAAAAGCCTTGTCGATGCCTAAATAATCTGGAATTATTAAATATATTATTTTATTAAACGAAGCCAATACTAATTGACCTAATATTCGAATGAATGCTTTATTAGTCTCGTAGAATATCAAGTTTCACTGCCAATCCCAATTGTGCAACCCATGTGGCAGCGCCATCGGATAATTACTGCTCGTACCTGTTACTCGGTATCTGGCCGAGGACAATAAGCCAATAAGCATTATGCCGGCCCCAGGCCTGTATTTCAATCCGAATCCCTTTAGCCGTAATGAGTTCAATTTTCATTGCAGGAGGTCGGGTCCTTGAAGGCAATCCCGCCTCATTCGCTCCGATTTATCCCTCCAGCCGACGGCCGCAGCTAGAGTCAGACCGCAGTAAACTTCTGAGACCGCAATAACCAAATGGCCCAAACCGAGAGGGGCTATCTAAGCCAACGCACAGACACACAGGCACAGCAAGGGGTCCTGGACCTTCATCCTGGGTCTGGTCTGGGTCTTGGCCTCAGATCCCGGGTTCTGGGGCCTGGCCATAGCCCTGATCCTGCGCCCTGCTCGTTGAGTTGCAAATTTTAATCCCAGAGTGAAGCTTAAACAAATTTTGTGCCTCAACCGACATATGTGGGCATAATTGAAGTCGGAATGGGATGCAGGGCACACGCTCACCGCCGGTACACTGCGGGAAAATAAAGATACATTAAAAAAAATTCTAAAAATATTAAATACTGCCTTATTCCGAAATGGAAGATTTTCTGCGTTTGCCATTTGCTGTCGGGGGATATTTTATTTATTTTTGCAAAGACAATAATGTTATTTTTGATATGGATTTTTTGCTAGTGCTAGATTTTTCCCTCTCATCCACACATTCCTCTCATCGTTCTATTGTATTTGCATTAGTGTAGTAAATGCAAAGTGTTATAAGCTTTATTATGGTTGCCATAGCAGCTGCCTGTGCCCAATTTCTTCCAACCCCTTCTGCATTTATTTACACCCCCACGTATATGGCATATATAGGAAGAAAGGTCGGTCCCAAGCACGAGCCCGAGCTTACTTCTGGGAGTTTTGTGTAATGATGTGCCCAAATCCCACACACGCAGAGGCACACTATAATCCAAATTCCATCTGCCGGGATGTTTGGGAATTCGGGGTAGAGTGCGGCTGAAACAAAGGAATTGGATAAAGTCATCCATGGCTTAACGATAGGCAAATGCTCTTACTGTCAAACACTCAGGAAACTATTATTGAAAATAATTATAAAATATAAAGGCATCTATCAATGAATACTTCATAAGTCTAAGTTTTTAAAAAATAAATAAACATTTATTTTAATGCTAAATGCATCACAAATTGTATTTATTATTATAAATCAAGTGTTTAACAAATTAATACCAAATACGTATTAAATATCTTCTTTTATCCTTATCCTATCCTCTTTATATTTACTCAATTCCAAAACCAATTCAATCACAGTTCAGCTTATTCTCTTGTTGTCTGAGGGTAGTGACAAAACGTTTTGGTAAAACCCAAAAATGGATTGATAATATCCCGCAAATGATTAACTTGTCTGAAAGTTTTTTGTCAGCGCCTTGGGGGGTCGTCGCTCGCATAATGGGGAGGAAGGGAAGCCGGGTATATTGGGGCTCCGCTCACATATGTAAGCCCCCGTATGCTAATAGTTTTCCGAGCTTCCAACAGATTTGTCAAGCTGTCTTGGGCTCCGCTTCTCCTTCCTCCCCAATATTTAAATCAATCTGCCAAAGGGGACTACGGAAAATAAAGGGGGATAACTGATTGTGGGTTTCTCATCAAATTAGAGGCAAATGGCATCGTTGATTGGCCTCAGTAACTGACAGCTCATAATGAGATTGAATTTTTCTCTCCCCAGTAATTGATAAAGGGTTGCGTGGTTGGCTGGATCACTCCCTGCCCCCTGATTTATGCAACTGTGTCAATGTCAAATGCCGGCCATAACTCTTTGGGCAGCCCTCGCAGCACATAAATATTGTATCACATGGCGTCATAAAAGAAATAATGATAAATAACCAAATCAGCAGCAGCCGAAACAGAAGTGTCTCGAAATGACTTCATTGCAGTGGATGCGGCGCAAGATATTCATAAACAAGGAGACAAGTCCCCGAGTCGCATATATATCTTATCCCCCCGCCATCCCGATCCGATCTCCGCCCGCCTTCGCACTCCTCTTATCCGCAACGGGACGGTAATAAATCTCTTGGCAAAAGGCGAAAAGGCAAATCGTACAGATTATTAGGCCTTTCTCTCTCTCTACTTCGCTCTTTCTCCATTGCGTCAGGAAAACATCTGGCAGCTTTTCGAGGATTTTATGGATTTTCGTGAGGGGACGGGGAGGTCTATTCCAATAGAAATACTTATGTTTATGCGATGAGCTCAAGTTCTGACAGTGGATTAGGCATTTGCATAAATATTGAAAACATTTTGAATAGCTAAATCATCAAGTGGAAGAATCAAAAATATTGAAGGCAGCCGCGACTTATTTATAGGGTTATCTTTAATACTAATACTAAATGAACCACATTTATTATTTGACTGACCCAACCTTCCCTCAGAAAATGTACAAAATGACATTTGGTTTTTGCAAAAATTGTCCCCCTAAAAACCGATTTCCCTTTTCGCAATCAAATTCGCAATGGACAATGACACCAACTTGGGGCGCCTAAATAGCTAATTGCTGGCCATCTGTCAGCCAACCGCCAACGGCAATCAAAAAGTTAAGAGCCCGAAGAGCGACAATTCGACCGCAAACTAATTTATTAATCCCCTTCCACTTCACCTCACAACGAAAACTAAAAGTTTTAAAGCTTTTGGCCTCGTCCTTTTGTGGGCCATTCCAACCGCTTTTGGACATGGCTAAAATATGCAAAACTAACATAAATCTCAATTTGGAGATTTATGAAAAAAAAAACCTCACACACACACCACACACACTCTAGTGCAAACCAGGGACCGGCAGCTAAAAAACCGAAAAAAAGAGTTGCCCGCAAAGTAATAAAAAATTTGTAATTCCAATTCAGCACAAAAAAATAGAGATAGAGAGTGTACGAAAAACGAGAGAAAATAGTTGCGCCGCAGCAAATATCACCAAAAAAATACCACAAACGGCGTAGCAATATAACTAAAACCTTTAACAAAAAAGAGTAAACCAACAAAAAAAACCTCGAGCCTGGGGAAAAAAGAGTGCGAAGTTGAATGGCAAAAAGCAAAAACCAATATATGGAAACAAGTACACATAAAAGTCTCAACTAAAATATATCCTGCATAAGATATTCCTAAAATAACTAATGAATATTATGACTAGTTACTATCCTTAAAAAAGCGAATATACCTTGTGATTCGTCTTATAAATTTTTTTTGTTTTAATTTGCATTTACACATTTCATTTTTAATCGATAATTTTGTAATTACTAGGCAACTGAATTGGGTTCAATTATTTCCCATTAATTTCCTTTTTATTGTCATTTAATGGTGGGCAGGAAATCGTACACCAATTAGGGATGAGCAGAGATGAACCAACCGTTGCTAACCAAATTCTATTAATATATCGAAGTCGTTTAATGGTACATTCTTGGTTTACTAATTGTTCATTATTGTTTTGCTCAATTTCTCTTTAAGAGTTTACAAAGAACAGTTACGTAGCTCTAATAAGACTCCGAAATTTTTAAAGCAAACAAATAATATTTAAAGCTTTGAAATATAAGTAATAACTAAACTGAAATCTCCTAAAAAGCAAAGGTCAAGAATCGAAAGAATTAAAATTAAATTCAATTCTGCGTAACACAGATTCACACACAAAAGCCACTGTCAAGATAAATTACTTACCGTAAGTTCTCCCACAAAACTTGGCGCAGGACAAATTGAAAAAAAATGGCTGAATTTCGCGAATAAAAAAATCTCTAGGGACAAAACTAGTCTGGAATGGCGGACATGACAAAAAAGGGTTTTGCCTTTGCCCTAATATTTTATTTGGCACCCAGCCCCCCTCTTCCACCCGGGATTCCTCCAACAGCCGTGCGTGTGTAAAATCTGTCGCTGCTTCGGCTTCAATTATTTTTTACACAATTCCGCTGTCTCTTTTGGCGTTGAGCTCGCTTTTTTTTAGTTGTGTGTGACTGTGCTAGTGTGGGTGCACAGTAAGAAATATTTGTTTTCTCTAAAATATTCATATCAAAATACTCATTATTAGGGTAAGGTATGTTTAGTTTATTAGTGGTTTTTTATGGAAAACTTTTTCCGTTGTAGTGCTTTGAAATTTGTATTAGTTTCTTAAGTACTCTATTTTCCAATTTCCAATTCCGTTATCATTTTTTATCAGTGCTCTGCTTAGACTTTGCACACTTTTTTCCGCGTTGTCGTCGTTGTTGTTTCAGCTCCTTGCATATTTTCTTTTTCGGCGCTGCTCATAAATTTCGGGGCTGTCCGTTGGCGGTAAAGAATCACTGCTGCTGCCGCTGTCGACGTCGCTGCTGCCGGCTGCTGTTATTCTAATTTTATGGAAATTCCTACACTTTTTCTTGCCTTTGCCAGCGCCTTTTCTTTTCGTTTCTTTTCTTTTCGGAGCACAGATTTGTGTTTGAGAAAAATCTGTTTGTCATACGCTTCGTTGCGCCTCATTTTGCCATGGAGATGGAGGAAAGGCGAGAAATGGAAGGCAGAGGGAAGCCGAAAAAATTTATTTGCCGGCCTCCCAAAAAAAGCAAAATAGAACAAAAAAAAGAAACTCCATTCAATGGCTGGACAGTGGGTGCCATAAGTATGCTCTGTCTTATGGCAGCCAACTGCAAAGGAAAAAACTTTTCACAACGCATAAATTTGCCTGCGTTAGTTTCTCTTTTATTATTTTGCGCCACATAATTCTCCCGGAGCGAGCAGCATATGCTCCCGAACTACTATGTAGCACCGCCCCTTCGGAACCCCATCTAGCACTGCTCGTTACGGTTCCAAAAATTTGATTTTAAAGCAGGCGCAAAGTGAATTTTAATGATTAAGTTCCCTTCGGCGGGAAAAACTTGGCAACACTTGATGGTTTCGTTTTTTTCGATTTCATGCTTAATTTAATCGATGAAAAATAATGCGGAAAGAATTATCAAATTAAATAATCAAAAGAGGTTATAAATATTTAAAAGGATTTTTGTAATACTAGTTAAGATAAATAAAAGTTAATAAAAGAATGTTCCAATAAATTTAGTGATTCGAATAATTATTTCCGTTTACTAAAAACAACTTTGGATCCAAAAAAATAGTGTTCCATAAAAAATAGGTCAGATTTAACCAAATAAATTTATTTCAATAATCCCCGAATAAATACACGTGCTCTAATTCCGACCCATTCTATTTTTAAAGCGAACGCAATAATATATTCAAGCATTTTCCGTTTCACTCAAGTCAGCAAATCCCACAAAAATATCAATTTAAATTTGTTACACCTTCCCACCAAAACGAACAACAATCGGGCTCATTTGATTTTCCATTATTAATTAATTCATAGAAAGGGCAACAAATTAATTAAGAATCAAGAGAGCAGAAAACCGAGGTGGGGAATGGCGATGTAATTTCATAAATTTGATTGTCACGCCAGCGAATTAGTGTCAGGCCTATTCGAACTAATGAGAGGCTATTAAAAGAAATACGGAAATATACTATATATAATTAGGCATCTAACGGGGAGAGGGAAATCTTCAATTTTCGCACTTTCCACGGGGAACAAATGGGTCGCCTAATATTTGTTGTCATTTGCCTATTTATGATAATTAAGGTTTGACATCTTTACGTTATTAATTCATTTGACACAAAGTCAAGCCCCGCCCACGCCCTTCTAATTTTGTCAACGTTCAGCGGATGTCGGCGACCACAAAAAGTTAATAGGCAAGGGCCCAGAAGTGACCCCAAAAGAAAAGTGGAAAAGAAAACCGAAGCGGAGGAAAAACAACAAATAAAATCAAATGAAACGGGAAGGTGAGAAAAGTGCTGTCTCCCTTAGACATTTTCCCGATTTTTCCCCATGTCTCCGAGGCATTAACCGTTGATCGGTGAGAGCATTTAAAAACTGCAGCAGAGGCGTCCGGCTTGGCTCATAAAACTCACTATAAAAACAAGCGGGAGGGGCGCTAAGTGGCGGAGGCAAGGGGGTTCGGGAAGTGGGTGTAGAACTGCTCTTTAACTTACTCTCTCTCCCATAGATTTCCAAAGGAAAATCCCTCAATGACAGCTATGACTTTAATTAAGAGCAAAATGAGCTTGTATGAAAGCCAGGAAAATGTAGGAAAAAGGCAAGCGGAAAAAAGAAGATGTTAAGAGCCATTTTTGTATTATTTCTGTTATTATTACAAAGTTGTTTTGAATTAAAATTTAATTATTAAGTTACATTAAAACACATTTATTTATTTAAAAAGTAAACAAATATCAAATTTTTATAATGAATTTTTCTTAGGCACTTTTCCTTTTACTTCTCATTCACTTCGGAAAACTCTTCCTGAAAACCCCTGCTAAAAGATTGATCGCCCTGCAAATGCCAATGTCAAACCCCCGACCGAAAACACTTCAACTCAATTTTCAACACTTTTTCCCCATTTTTCCGAGCAACCACCGTGCTCTTTTCCCGCCATGCACTTTCCCCCCTTCCCCGAAGCGAAATCGGAGTTTATTTTTATAGATTTGAGGGCAGACAACAAAAAATCAATTGTCTTACACACTTGTGCATCGCACCCAGCACCGACCCCACCCCTATTTTGTGCCCCGAGGGCGTAGCAAGCACATGACATGTGTCAAAAGCAGACAGAGCGGGGAAATGTAAAATAAAATATATACGTTCGTACTGGAAAAGTGTCATAAGGATGGAAGGCGAAAACCCACTCCTCGGAAAACTCGGATGCTGACAAATAAAACTGTCAGTTTTAATAACAAAACAAGAACAGCAACTAGGGACACCCGAAAGATAGAGAGTGCACTCCTCCAATCCACTTGGCTGCACTTCTTAAAGCGACTAAGCCATTCCGAATTCAACTTGGGGCGACCCCAACTGACTCCTCAAATCTGACAGATTACAGCTGCGATAAAGTGTATGCCGTATATATATATATACCTAAGTTTTCCTATTCCTATTTCTGTTTCGTTTTAAATTAGAAAATATTATTTAAAACGAAAGCTGGAGCTGATAAAAGTTCTGACTTTTCTTATTTCAACTAGCCCATAAATATATCAAAATCTTGTGTTCTTTTTTATACATCATTGGAACATAGAAATAGAGTGAAAGTAGGGGACGAAAAGAGGTAAAACGACTGCCCTTTTAATAATCCCGGGTAATTGGGATTAAAGTAATATTTATGTCCATGTTTGGGGAATCTTTTAAAATTTTCTATTATTAAAAAGAACAACACTGTGTTCTTTTAGGATGAGATACCCCACAATTAAGTTACCTAACCTTTTAAATATAATAAGGTTAAGAATAGGTTTAAGGGTTGAACAATGTGATTTCTTAAATTAGCTATTTAATAATTATGACCCAGATATATAGCCCAATTAAAAAAGGAAACTAATTAACCGAAACAGTTGAAATTAAAAAACTAACTTCAGATTTTTTTCACAATTTCCTCCAGCTCCTTTCTGTAATACAAAATATATAGAAAGTGCTTCAACTTACCCTTAAACTTTAAATGTAATTTCTAACTTTGGGTTTAGCTGCAACTTTAATAAACATTTCTCTTATTCTTTCCCTATTCTTTGTCTTTCAGGTAAGTCGCTGAGAACTTTTCCGACCGGGAACCAAACCACCCAACTTTTTCCGCCCGCCTGCCATCTTCCGAAATAAGGTAAACAAGGAAAACACTCAACTTCTTTGTGCCCTGTGAACAACTGTGTCGTTGTCGTTGGCGTGAAAAAATCCATTAGAAGTGGAACTATGTCAATCGATGGCAGAAAGTAAGAACATTGAGTGGCGAAGAGGAAGAAAGCTTCGGGCGAAACATAAACTGTAAAACTGTAGACTAAAAACAGTAAAGATTTTGAAAAAACAGCTTGTCACGTAAGAAGGGATTTAAAATAGTTAAACTTTTGATTTTGTATTTTTTTATTTATACTGAAAATGTATTGTGATAACAAAGAACTTAAACTTAATAAGAGCAATTAAAGTATAATTTCAAAATCCGCTTTCAAAGAAGCCGTAGAAGAATAACGACATTTCTGACATAAGTCCCCGCAAGAAATGATTAATCTGGTCACCCAAGTGTCCACCCAGGGGAGACCTCACTGTCCGCAGACATATATGCTAAGCTGACAGCACAAATCTATGCTGGTCTGTGGTAGCCATGAATTATTTACATACCAGGCCACCCAAATGCATTTCTAATGTTGCGACGGCTGCAAAACAGAAAGTGCAAATGAGATTTTGCTTTCACAGCGGAGCCAAATGAATTTGCTGCCGGTCATCGGACATCAACGAATACATATCGTATTTAACAGTTGGTCAAGAGAAGTCAAGCTGTCTCAGCCCTATTGATTTTGGTTGCGGAATAGTCTCTGTCCCTGTTCCGAGCTTCCATTCTAAATGTGGTCTAAGTTGGGGCTTAAGTGGTTCTCTCTGTCTTTGCCTTGCAGTGAAAATGTGGAAACTGTGGAAATTCGGAATGAAATTAATTTCAATTGAACTTAATTGCCGGTCAAGCGAAGGTTCGTCGTCTACGGTGCTCCATTAGGAAATTATAGGGTCTTTCACAACTGATCTAAAATCGGCAGTAAATTAATCATTCCTGAACAAAAACAGTGTTCTAATTCGTTGACTGAAATGGAATTCATTCGGAGACAGAGCTTTACTTCATGTTGCCCTATTTTAATTTAAAGTGGAAATGACTACTCTACATTTTCCCATTTATTTTTGTCAGTAAATCATTTAAACCTTTTTTCTGAGCTTTATACCCTTAATTGGAGTCTTTTCTCTTCAAGAGGGAAATATCTGTCCGATACCTTTCCTTTTTTTCGCAAAGACAAGAGTGAAATATATTTTCTCGCTTTTACATCCAGCAACATCCCCCACTTAATCCCATTCCATTCGCATTTTCTCGTGGAAATTCCGCAGTCAAAGTCTCACAATCAGTTGGCAAACAATTGAATGCCTCATCAGCAGACGAAGGACTTCGATTGATATTATGGGACAGCTCTTCAGGAGGATCCGTTCTCCGCCTTCCCCGCAGACAGCTGTTATTATCAAATAACCGCGCAGCATATCAAATAACAAGAAACAAACTTTGTCAACACGAGCGGAGAAAAATGCTGAGCCAGAGGAGGAGGATACATAACATACGTGTGTATATGGGGTAGAGGGGACTTAACCCGACTGCAAAAAGACTTGGATAATGTTTGCCCCGGAGAAGGGGATATTTGCACATTTGTTGGCATTTGCTAGATATTTGTGTATCCCCTGGATACACTCTCCCCGGGGGGACAGGCAAAGTGGAGTGCAATTTGATATTATTGCCAACTGGCAAATACACTCAAACTATTCCAGTTGTATCTGAATCCTTGCACTTGTATCTATCCGTGCATGTGTCTCTGCATCTGCCGCCTGAGGTTTTGCACATTTGTTTGCTTTCTGCCTTCCCTGAAATATGATTAAATATTTCGTAATGAGACTGCGAAATCCCAATATACATGCATATGCTACACATTGTATATATCCCTGAAAGGCGGCAGGAGAGCGGGGTGAGCTAATTGAAACTGTCAAGTTTGCTCTGCTTGTGGCTCAAGTCACTTCCAGGTGCCTCAAAACTTCTTCTCCTCAGAATATGCCATGTCATGTGTGTGCATGTGTGTCTGGTGCCAGTATGGCGCAAATAAATATTTGCTCGAAAGGGTTTGGGGTCGGTTCATTAGGGAAATGTGGGAGTTGGCAAGATACAAAATTTCCTCAAACGACTCTCCGCAATTTGAGTGCAATGCTATAGATAAATGGTTAAGCAAAAGTTTGACATTTTTCGGAGAACTCGGGTGAACGAACGGGCTGCAGGGCGAAGTATCTTACCTTAATCATCAAGAAGTTTTCCCAACTTCAACGTCAAACTCCGGAAATTGTTTTTGTCTTTGGAGAATTTGAAATTAAATTGCGGAGATTAATATTGTAAAAGCTTGTTTTATTTTTACACCAATTTGGTCACCTTATAAAAATATAAATCGAGGAAAACAAAGAGCTCAAATATATATGTTATGTTTGCATATAAAGAAAATGTGCAATTCAATAAAATAGTTATCCGGAAATTTACCTTTTCGCATTCCCAAATTGAACAAATCAAGCGCTATAAGCCGACAAATTCCATCCCATTCTCGGCATTCTACATTTTAATCAAAGATCTCAAGTGTCGGCAACCTTAGCGGGAACACACAGTGAACTAGATTCCAATCAGAATTGGACCTATCCCAACACTTTACACCCCGCAAGGTCACACACAAGGACCAACTTGAAAAGGATAGAGATGTGGCGGCCGGGATTGGGGTTCATATCCAATTTCGGGGCTACATTTTCGGTTGAAATGCTTAAATTGTTTTTCGTATAAATTTCAAATTAACAAGCCCTCGACTCGGGAAGTTAACTGATTTATTTCGGATTTGTGACAACAACCGGAGCTCGTCAGGACATATGAAACCCTTTTTCGGCCGCCCTGCCCCCACCGCTCTCGTCCTTGGCGTCCTTGGCCTCTTTATGAGCCTTTGGCTTCGGATTGGCTCTGATTTTATTTCGGCGACCTTTTTTGTGGGTGCCCTGCGCCTCGTAGGATCAAAGGATTACGCAAAGTTTGGTGATGCGTAAAATGAGTTTGATGTTGATATAAACATGTTGATGATGTTTTAATGTAAATAAACCTGAGCCGGGCTCTGATCCATTCTGAGCCATCGATTCCGTGTAATGATGTGTAATCTGTGGAGAGTCCGGTTGACCCGGTTTAAACAATGCAAATATTGGGAAGAAATGGCAACATCGCTGAGCGATGGCAAGGTAAAGATATTGGTAGGTTACTTTTGGTAAAGTAATAGCGAGGTGTCTTAACGCAAACTCTCCAGGATTTTAAGAGAATTTTTTTAATGCACTTTGGTATATTTTAAGAGGTAAACTTACTCGAAAAATATTTATAGATACTTTAAAATTAAATTGCCTTTTGATACTGCAATCCTGGATAATACGTCAACATAAAAATACACTTTCAATAACCACAAAAAAGGCATTTTCCTTTACCTAAGCACTTCATTAGTGCGAGGAAAGTCCTCTAGTCCTCTAGTCAACAAAAATGCCTGTGAACCTTTGGAACTTGAAAATATTTCATAAAATTCGGCCCCACAAACTTGACACGAAGGATGAACTTTGACCGCTCTTATTGAAACTGGCACAGGGAGAGTTTATTAAATGTGAACTGTCTTCGCAGGATGATGGAGCTAGTGGAAAATTGATGTGTGACCGCAGCACGTATTCGGGGCTATAAATTCCCTGGCAAGTGTTTTAAAAAATGTTTATAATTTTTGATGCTCGACTAGCGAAGGGTCGAAGTTCGCCTTCGCCTTTGAAATGTAGCCAAGTATCTATTTTCGGTTCAGCCACACGTCTGCACCTTTGAGCCTTGGAAACTCTCGGCACGCGTTCAGATGAAGTTCCCAAAACTGAGTTGTGAGCTCGGCTATTTTCTAGCTACCTTAAAGTAATAAATCTAAGAACTGTGGCTCTTTTTTTTACTTATTCAGAATTGTTAAAAAATTAATCCAGTTATTGTATATTATTTTGTAATGCGTGTTTAAATATCATTCTTGACCATCTGACAAAATAATATTTGACTAATAATTATTATAAATTTTTTTTAAATTAATGTTTTAATGGCTTAAATGGCATTCTTGATTTAAATATTGTTTTGTCGAACAGAGTATGCACTAAGATCTCTCCAATCTTTAATTTGTTTTTATTTGGCACAGCCTTTTTCTCTTACTTGGCACCACTAGCGCCGAGATGAAGAGTCCTGGCATGGGTATGGGCATGAGGAGGGTTCAATGTCCCCAAGGTATCGTCTCAATGACAGCTACAACTGAGACCTGCGAGAATCCTCGAGTCTTCTTCGTCTACATCCTTTTCCTTTTGCCTCCTGCCTTTTGCCGAGTTGGACGTGCGTAGTTTTCCATATGACTGCTCTGGGAATTTTGTGACGTGTGGGCCTGCTAATATATATCCTTAAATGCACACACAATATTCCATTTGCCTTTTGGTAATGCGCTTATTATGATGATGCCACATAAAATAACAATTTAGTTGGGCATTACACAATTTGAGTGCACGGCATATGTTGGCCAAAAGTCATCTGTTTCTTCGATAGACGTCCTGCATCGAACCTGTGCCTGTGTCCTGCTCATTAATCCCTAATGAATTAATCAGCACGTGGCCTAGGGTCTATCTTTCCGTCCGTCCGCCTGCCTGTCTGACTGTCCTGCCCTGCTCAGCAGGATATGCATGAAAATGGACAGAGCAGCTAGTTTATTGATATTCCTTCGCTTCTACCTGGCAGAATTCTCCAGGTGTCTGCTCTGGGTCTAGAGAAAACAAACAGCTGCCCGGTGTTTGACTTGGGATTGAGCAATTATACATGCAGATATCTCCAATATTGGTCTACCTCGGCCAGTGTTTGTCCAGTTCGGTTTGTTGTGCTTCTTGGGGATAACGGCTTGGGTTTAATTGGGTATATTTATGAAACTCCAGCAGAGTCTGCTAATTAAATTCCTCGTCCGCCTGAGCTGCTGTCTGATGAAGCAAGTATCAAATAGTCAAAATCAGAGACGTACAAAATTAGTGCCAATCAACCGAATTGATGAATAAGCAGCATATATTTGGTAGTATTTTCTGGGGCTATTTCAGGAGTTTGCCTAGAAAATAATACTATTTTTACATTGATTTATATAATGCGGCTCTTTAAATGCATAAACAAGATTAGTTTACAATAGAATTTAGTAATTTGATATTTATATTCGCTATATTCACTATAATCTCGATATACAATCGGCAGAAAATATGCTTGTTAATTTGTATATGACATCTGAACGTGTAGAAATATGACCCTGATATCTAAATCAATTATCATACACTTACAATTAATTAGCAAAAGGTGTATTTTTATCAACAACATGGTAATATGACCTAAAAAAAAGCAATAATTAAATTCTCTTGTCTTCCCAAAATAATACTGATAACCTTTGAAAGTAAAACCAACTCTGCTACGAGTTTTTGCAGTATTTTCTAAATTTAGAAGTTAACCTTTCGGATAAAGTTATTTGCTCTTAATTTCCCAACATTTTCCGACGGAAATATCATCCGATTGCAACCCTCCCACATCTGCTGATGCGGCACAAGAACAAAAGGAAGGAAGGCATCGGATTCGAATTGAAAACATCTGTTCCAAGGGCATTAAAGGCTCTGACAGAGGGTCAGGGGTCACAGGTCAGGGGTTGAGCCGAGGGTGGGTGAAATGACCATAACCGAAACATATTTGAAGTCCGAGTAAATAAAGCAAACACGTGACCCTGATGAAGAAGATGACACTGGTCGGAAAAAGAGGGAAATGTGTGGGCAAATCCGGAGGCAGATCAAATTCCCCTTGCCCCTCGAATTCCCTTAATTGCTGACGCCGACCTTCCGACCAGATTTGGAGCTGTGCCTCTTTTTTTGGCTTTCGCCTTTGTATTTCAATTATAAATTCCTCATGGTCAATACGCTTTAATTGCTCTCTTTATTTGGCCGGTCACCCTGTCACTCCCCTTTGAATGCCCCTTCATCCACTTTGAATGATGTCCAGCCGAGCGTGAAATACATTAGCGTTTGGACCTTGTTAGCCCACACACACACACATAAGTCCACACCCCAAGCCCACACACACACAACCCAGACGCACGCAAACTCATTTAAGGCCCAAAATGGGAATCCCCCAAAGAGCTTTTCTGCCCCAAAGGATGTCAACTGAACGCACAGCCGGGGTAGGAAAGGAAAACATTGGAATACCCTTCCGAAAAAAGAAATTAGGCCTAGGATTAGGTGAAGTGTGCTTGGAAAGTATCGGAAAAATTGATTGATTTACCTCGAAACGGAAAGTAATTGGTATAAAGTATTCTACAAGAAAATGATAAAGAATTTAATTTTTCTATTAAGTGCCAAAAGAACTGTATTTCACCTTATGATATAACAGACTCTGCGAGCTGCCTTAACTATGTCTATTTCTCCTTAAAGAAGTATAGAGTCTCGGGCTTTAATTGTTAATTTTTACACCGTTGACTTAACTATTAATAATACTATTTGCTAAAGCTTAGACTCGATCAACTCCATTCAAATAAAGTCTGTTAGGGTATTTCCGCTTTCAAACAAAGATATTTACCGAACTTCATGTTTTTCAGTTGTCCCGTGCAACGGACATTTCTATTTACCGCCACTATGTGCCATCCCCATGGCAAAACCCCCTGCAAATGAAGTTGGAAGCCCCTGTTTGTCTATATATTTCTGCTGTCTGCTGTCTACAATTCCCAGTTCCCATTTCGAGCTTCGGACTTTGGCTATTAAATCGAAAAACGATTACAAACTATAATGCAGTGTTTGTTTTCGATCGCCCACAATTCTAGCCACCCCGCTGTCCACCGCCCTTTTCGATTTTGGAATTTAGCGTAAATGTCAATTCTATTCCATTTCCACCCTGCTTTCTCGTCCCTTCTGCGGTCATTTCATTGTTTCATTTTCACACGCAACAATAATTCCAATCTCTCGGATTGCTCCTCCTCTTTCACTCTTCTCCTTCCTAGCTTCGATTTCCCCGGGGACTTTCATTTTGGGCCATAAAATTGCATCAAATTTTATGTGCAATTTCGATTTTTATTTGCTTTTGATTGTGATTTGATCAATATGTTCCACTTGTTTTCCCTGGCTTTGCCTTGTTCCGTTTGTTCCTGTTAATTGAAATGTCCATTGAACTGGTTTCGCTGGTCATGTAACTCCCCCATGAATCGCCATTGTGGGTCAGCACCCGAAAACCAATTAATAATAAATTATGAAATTCAATGGAAGAAACTTGCAAAGCTAAAGCTAGAGCTGGTGGTTTGTTGACCACAAGATGCCCTCTGCGACAATTGGAAATTGTTGGAAGGAATATTACAGATATAAATCATATAAATCTGGCTTTATTTTAAGGGAGAAGCTTATTCTTATATTTTTAACACGGTGAATACAATTATATGAAAATCTTTTAACTCATTTTGAAGTTAATTTATTTTGAACGAATTTATTCATTGATTTCCAAAGCTTTGTTACTATAAAATTTTTTTATTTTGTTGGTTTTATACTTGAGTAACCCATATACCTCGTTCCTTTTAATAACACTACTAATTTAAAGAATTTGTGTTGATTCATGATTAGATTTGGTTCTGGGAATCAGCCACCACAGACTAATAAAACGCAACTGGAGGTGGAGCAGAGCTATTGGTTTAATTTGAAGAAGAATTCCTCAACAATTTCCCTCCATTTCTGTATTTCTCGCATTCGACGCCCCTCTAATTTATCTCTTAGCGTTTCTTCTTCGTTTTCTTGGCAATTTTTTCTCCTTTTCAACTTTATTAAGATAGAAATCAATTTGGTGTCTCGGGCTGACTGTTCCGCATATTTGCACGGTCTCAAGTCTGTCAAGATGCCCCGGATTCGCCTCCTCTGGTGAGTCTTCTAATTCAGGAAATTGCCACAAAACACGCCACAAGGCGAAGGCGCAAAAAGTGTCAACTAGTTGACCTCATCTCAGAAGGCAGCTGCATCCCCAAACCAGCGAACTGGCAAGCTGAAGCAAAAAAAAAAAACAAGCAAAGAGGAGAAACTGTTGCAGACATCAAAATGACGTGACTGGAGGGGTGGCCTTAGGGCATGGGAGTGGCTTAGGAGCGGTGCAAATGAAGTTGCCAAAGCTGCTCCTGGGCATCCCGTCCCATCCTATCGTATCCTATCCGCTTCTGATTCTGAGTCTGTCCTGGGATTGTCTCATACCATGGGGCAATTACAATGCGACGGCGAGTCCGTGTTCGGGTCATCAAGAGGTTCCCCATTTTTTTTCGGTTACGGTTTTTGGGACCTCTGTGCAGTCGCCAGATAAACAAGTTGGCAGTCCTGCGAGTGGCGTGTGGCCAGCCCCCTTTTGCTAGTTACCTCCTTCCGCCTCTGACCTGTCATTTCGGAGCTTTACGCTCATTTTCGCTTTTCCCAGCGATTTTATTTCCCCATCGTTGCGCTAGTTGCCTGCTTTGGGGCTTTATTTGGTACCCTCGAATGGGATTCGGTTATTGATGGGTATTGTAAGATAATATCAATTTCCTACGAATCAATTTGATTGACTGATCCAAAGAATTATACTTTTACTATTTTATTTACACAATAATATGATCTCAAAGCTGGTATTGGATGCACATAAAATATTGCATATTTTAAGCTGTAGAGTAATTTGGAATACAACAAGAATTCCTGGATAAATCCTACAGATAAAAGTAAGATTAAATATATATATTTTAACAACAAATTTAGTTAAGGGTATAACTAGATTCGATCCTCGAATCCTTTTGCGCTTTCTAGCTACCTTTTTTCGAGCTCGGCTCACGACAAAAGCCCCAAATGGCTGAGGATGGAAGACAAGTACGTGCAGCTGTATTTGGCCGAGTGTATCTGTGTGTTTAGCTGCTTTGTGTGTGTGTAGTATGTTTTGTATCCGTGTTTATCCGTTCCGCTGGTGTGTGTTTGTGTGTGCTGTATGCGTATTCTGTCTTGCGGTTCGACAAGCGTAAGACATTTTCAATTACAGTTGCCAGCATGACCGCTAACCAGCCTTCCTCTCGCTCCCTCGGATTCCCTCCACTTTGCTGGCACCCTTTTCCTCTAGTTTTTCCGACATTTCCCAAATCAAGTTGCGTGACAGTGTGCGTGTGTGTGTGTGTGCGAGTATCTTGTGGATGCCTGTCAGGCCACGAAATGCGTCAATTAGACGAAATTGCAATGTTGGAAAGTGCAAGAGCTGCAACGCCTTTTCCTCGTCTTTTTATTTTGTCCGCCTTTCTTTTCTTTTGTACAAAAAAGTATTCACATAAATTCTCGTTGTTCCTGGTTGTTTATGTTGGTTTGCAGGCTGGGAAAAACTTTTATGAGTGTTAATTTGTGTTGTCAACAAAGTTAACATGCGACGAAATGTTGGACTGTCTCCCTGTCTCTATATCTTTGTTTGCGACTGCCTTTCTTTCTGCTTCGACAATGGCAACTTAGAGAACCGACTGCCATCAGGGGTTAAGAAGGCTAAAGAAAAGAAATAATGCCCGAAGGAGGTGGAAAATGAAGGCCAGTCAGGGAGATTTTCTAACTTAGTACAAGGAATTTCATGGATTTTCCTTCCCTGGCATTTCGTTCTGGATTAAATTGTTATTTCTCAAGATTTTTTCGGGAAGCGTGTAGTTATGTCACGGAAAGAAAAAAGAAAATTACTGAACGTGATAATTTGCATGTTGTTTATGGAGATTTAGGTACAAACAAAATAAATTATTTGACTTCTTAAACTTATTTTAAATTACTCTTCCATATCTGCATATTTTCAAGCAATTTGATTGACGAGAGGAATATTCTGAAGTCCAGAATCCCTATCATAATGGACTCTTTACACTTTTGAACTTGAAGAGATCGATAGCAAGCGATGAGCACTTGAGACTCTGAGCGATGTCTCTGCATATTTCTTCCCCACTTTATCCCTGGGTCAAGTATCAACACCCGTAATGCTCGAATGCAATTAAGAGGCGACTTTATGCGTCACTAATCTCCGGTAGAAGCCAGCTGTCAGAAAGAGGCGGTTCTCAAAGGGAGTTCCCAGAGGGGGTTCGCCACAGTTTTGAGGAAGTGCGTGAATGGGGCAAGTGACCGCGAGACCCCACAGAGAAGCCTGTCAATCAAGGAACCACAGTTGCAGTCCCCGTTGCGGCTCCAGGCACTTGACTCTGACCCAAGTCGAAAAACACTTTAAGCCATAAATCAATTAAAATTGATTTCACAAAACAAAAAACGAAAGAAAGCGCTCTGCAAGTTGGTTGTCCCCTCCTTGCCCTCGACATTCTCCAACTGACAAAAGACAGCGCAAAATGTATATATATTTCTCCCCTTAATGAATGAAGTAGCTGGAAATGATCCGAGCTGAAGTTTTTGCTACTTAGGGAACGCAGGGCAGAGTGTGTGTGCTCGTGTGCATCTGCGAGTGCAGAGTATCTGTGGGTGTGTGCAGTATCTTATCTGCAGCAGACAGCGAGGCAGTGAAACGAAGCATGAAAAGCGGAGAGTCGGTGAAGGCGGCTAAATCAGTGGCAGAGTCATGGTCGCAGTTGCATTGTTAGGGCACTAGAAAAAATACCAGTTTTTGCATACTCTTTATAAATTAAAAATATTTAAAAAAATATATACAGTGGCAATACTTCAATCTTAAATAAATAATAAATAGCTCTCATACTCAACCAGCGTTACATATGCTCTTTTATATTATATATTTATTACGTTATTTATAAATCAATAAAAAATTCATTAGAAATATTCATTGGATCACCGAAAGCTTTGAAAAATGTTTACTGTGCAGGTCTCCCAGCCTCCAAACCCCGCTCGCATTTAAATATTGACAGCAATTGGCCAATTGCCTCGTCTCAGAAGCGCTCTGCCAAGTGTCCATAATTTTGTTTGGCACTTTTGGCTCATAAATAAAATTGTTTTTCACTATTTTGTTGTAGCAGCATCTGTGTGGCATGGCATTTCCCATAAATAGAGAGCTGCACATTGCAGTGGATATCTCGATTTGGATTTGGACACATACGTACTCCACTTCCTTTGCCCGACTCCTTGGGTGCCTTTATTTCCTTCTATTCCTCCTTTGGCCATTTCCATAAATATTTCATTTAGCGCTCTACTCCTCGCTGCTGCACGATTTTCCTGCTTTTCCTCTTGATTTTTCTGGCTTATCGGTAGCTGGGCATCTTCCAAGAGCAGACATCGCATCCTTCCCCCTGGAACCCATGGAAACTGCCACTCCCCGTACCGGAATCCTCTGTGGACTCCGCTCTGGATTCCTCCTCCGATTGTTGCAGCTTGTTGCTCGTTCGCAACTTGTCATATATTGGCGAAAAAGAGGCAAAATGTTGCTGGGAAATTCCTTTGTGACATTTTCATAGAGCATCAGACTGTGAGATAATTCTGAATTCACTGAATTTTCAATGTGCATTGACATTCAGTGAGAATTCCATTGTGATTTGCAAAAGATTATTCAATAAAACAAAATTCACAAATGAACATTCAAAGGCATAATTATATAATTTACTTATTTAAATAGTTAAAAAGATCTAAAATAGCGATAGGTAGTGGAAATATAGATATAAATAATGTAAAATCATTTTATTATTTTAATCGAACTCAAGGCGAACTTTAGTTGCTTCTCTTTCGCATGTTAATTTTCAGAATATTCCTGTAACATAACTTAAATAACAAATTTAAATTAAATGAATTTCTAAAAAATGCAACTTATGTTTACAAAATGCAGAAGAAAAAGCTTAGTTATAATAAAAAACAAGCCTGTATCTCATTAACTCCTTAATAGTGTGCAGGTTACTAAATTTCAATAACCATTGTAGGTGCTTTAATTATTACACAACAAATATTTACATTATCTTTGGCTCCAAGTTAATATCGAAGCCACAACCTTGCCGCTGTTTAGCATTTCGATTTGTGGTGTATAGCCGCAAGTCGCCTTGTTTCTTGACTAAGGCGACCTAATCAATTGACAATCGGCCAGCGACAATGGTGGGGTTAATTAGCCTACGCCACGCCCACCGCTCGGAGGGCGGTTAAGTCAATTGGCAAAGCAATTGCTTTTGAGCAGCCATCGAGATGGAGGCGAACGAGAAGTACCTGCTAATTGAAAATTATTTATAATCACTGAGCGGGGATTAGAGCTATCCTAGCGAGTGGATAAGTAGAGGCCCATTTCTGGGACTTGCAGTATTTCCCCCTGAATCCCTGTTCCGCACTGACTTAATGTCATTGGATCTGCCAGGGCAATTGTTGTCGTGTTCGGTTAAGTTGAGAGTTGCTGGCGGAGGACATGACAGGATAATGGTCGCATTTAGCATACATTAAAACACTAATTTCCATGAAACGTAGCAAAAACGAAGCTCCAGAGCCGCCTGCTATCCTCCTGCAGCACGGGTGGTGCCTTTTAATAGAGCCACACTAATTACATGCCGTTAGAGTGAATGCCCAGCCAAGTGCCGGGGGTGCCTTCATCCTCTCAGAGCTTTAGAGGCCCCCCCAGCCTCCCTCTTTGTGTGCGTGGGATTCCCCACCTTAATGGCATGGAGCTGGGCAGGGGGCTGCACCAGCAGCAGCCAAAGTCAAATTTTGTAATTAAGGCAACGGAATTTATGAAACGTAACATTTTGCATTTCGGCGTGCACCAAGCCAAAACACAGACTCGGGCACACACAAAAATCAACACGGAGGCACAGATGAGTCGGGGTGGTTTATGGATCGCCAGTTCATAAAAATGTTTGTTGATGAGATGGTGGGCAAAAATTTAAAGAGCATTAATGGAGGCTAGGTTTAAATAATTTTAGAGCAAAAACATCAGAGAAATTCTGAATCAGTTGGGGCAGTTTATTAGGCTAAATGTACTTCAAGAATTAGTACTTATATTCCGTGAACTCTCACATAACTTATTACTACTAAAAGATATAAAATTTATTCAGGAAAATTAGTTAATAAGAAGCACCTACTTAATCACAATTTATATTCCAGCATAAACATGTTCTCTTATTTGCCTTATTTGTTCTTAATTTTTTTGCTTCCTGCAATACTCATTTGGGTTATTTTTTTTGCTCTCCAGTCAACTTTTCTTTCGAGGCAGTTAATTTCGTGCAAGAGAGTCCAAAGGAAAATGTTTAAAATTTTATTTTTGCTCGTCAGTTAGCATTTTTTCCACAACGCAGATACAAACACACACATGTTGAGGGGGAAAAGCGGGAAAACTCTTCAAGTTTTATGGCCACATAAGCGGCATTCGAGTCGAGTCAGCAGGTTGTGGAAATATATATAGGTACGTATATAAATATATATAGGAATATCCTTGATGGTGGTCAGTGGAACAGTGAGTTAGGGGCGAAGTCGAGGTTAAGGGAAGCTGGCAATATATACAATTTATTAGCAGAAATTATGATTATTTCGTTTGCTCTTTGCTGCGTGTACTTTTAATATCCACTTCGGTCTCCATCCAGACATTTCCTCCGGCCTTTCCTTCTCCTGCATTTTAATGGCGTCTTCTTCTTCTTCTTCTGCTGTCAGCTGCATCAATTTTTCAGCTTGGCCAGAGCAGGAGCCAGGAGAGACGGCTGCAGGAGAGCTCGTTAAGCTCGCCTTTAATTTTTACTCGAGACCATAATTTCTGCTCAGCATTTTTTGTTTTATGTGTGTGTGCCCCACAATTTGCGTGCGTTTAATTGTGGCCAAAACCCCGCAGACCCCTTGGCCCCTCCTGGCTCCCGCTTCCATCGCTCTCCCCATCCGTGGATGGTCATTAAGCTTGGCCAAATTGTTTGCGGCTAGGTGGTACAGTTCTGGCATCTAATTGATTTGGCTTAAAACGCTTCGGCGTGCATTTTACTCTCTGGCTTCATCCGAAAATAAACTAAATAAAGAGCACCGATAGCAGCCCGAAAAGGATTAAGTATCTTGCTAGTGTCAATACTCTCAGATGCCAAAATAGAAATATCTATAAAACCAAATATGTTAATGAACCAGTTTGCCATTTAAAAGCAGTTAATATTTACATACATTAAAAATATAAATTTTATTTGTTTGGAGTTTTATATACTTCAAAGATATTTGGAAGGGGAAGTCATGGTAAAATGTTGCAGCAGTTATTGTGATCGAAAGAATTATTCTATAATTAATAATCTGCTTATTAAAAGTGTTTTAAAATTATTATGGTTTTGAAATCCATTAAAAAGGTGCATTGGAATATGCAAATAATTTTTTGAGGTACCAAATTTGTATTATTTTAAGAACTAACGTTTTGCAGCATAGTTTTGGACACCATACTTAAGTGAATTTAAATTTATTCTAGTATAACACAAATATTTTGGAAATATATTCCAATTGCAAATAAAAGTGTTGTTAGCCTAAAAGTATACTTCGCAGATAATATATGAATCCACAATGCATAATTTGCTCACATGCAGAAGTCCGGTATGCCCGGGCAACCCATAGAAAATCAACCCAGTCTACCCCTAATTTTCCGCCACCACCAAAATACCCATCCGTAGACCCTATAAAAAAAGACAAATGACCCATTAAGCGCAAAACTTGTGCACTTTCATTGCAAAGGGATGGGAACAGCGAAATGAAGATGGAGGCAAGAAATGCAAAAATGGCTGGAAAAATTATTGCCCCGCAGCCAAAGACAACAAACTCTTGATTTTTATACCTGCAGCAGCCGCAACACAAATGCTGGCAGAGCAAGAGAGAGGCAGAGAGAGGTGGCAGAATACAGGAGGGGGTTCGAGGAAAAGGATAGAGCAGGCTGGCTCATAAAACGCCAAGATATGCCAGGAAAAAGGCGCCACGCAGCGTTCGTCTATTTTTCACTTGGTCGGTTTCTGAAAAAAAAAAATAGAAGAAAAGGATGGCTGCGAGGAGGTGGAAATGGGGAGCTGGTAGCAAGGCCTGGGGGCTGGGCTGGCGAGGGGTTTGTTTTAGGATTTGTTGTGCTTATGAAAGCATTAAACTTTCCTCATTTAAGGGCTGCGCACTTGAGTTGCCTTTTTTACTGCAATTTCGCTCTTCAGCTCCAGCTGTCCCTCAGTCTTCCAGCCCGTTTGCCTGCTGGTTTTCCCAGTGACTCCCGTTTTTCCCCCACCGCACCCTTTGTCCTTTGACGGTGTCGCTGTCGTCTGATTATGTCGCACAGCTCGCAGCGGTCTTTGTTTTGCTTTCTTCTCCGCCACCCATTGTCACTTAAAAACAAGCGAGGTATATGGGGTCAATTAATAAGAAAAATAACTAATATAGTTGAGCAAAATAAGTAAACTTTATATGAGTTTTTTGCTGACTCGAGGTCAAGTCGTCTGATTTAAATCACATTGAACGGTATGGGACAGCTCTGTTTCAGCTCCTGGCCAATGGAGCTTAATTTGTACTAAGATTACTAACTTTAACTTTTCTTCTTTTACCCTTTAACTCTTTTATTTTCAAGCTATTAAATGAGATATAAATTCCAGTTTTTAAATATTTTATTATAAGTGTATTACTCTTAAATTTCCAGGGTATCACGTAGTTGATATGCTTAGATGTCAGCCATGATGGGATTACTTTTCTTAACCCGATAAGCGTCTGGCGACAATAAGGCAGTCAGATCCTTGTCTATCCTTTCGTTTGTTTTTACGAGTGCGTGTGTGTGTGAAAAAATATTATGCAATTTCAACATTTTACACACTTGAACATTTTCATGCCGCCCTGCAGCGTTTTGAGCTCCCAGTTCGCTTTTCTTTTGCCATTCACTTCACTCTCCTCAGACACTTGATGAGCTGATGTTGCTCCACTCACACTCACACACCCAAGCACA
This sequence comes from Drosophila tani, assembly GCA_008042535.1. NCBI lineage: Eukaryota > Metazoa > Arthropoda > Insecta > Diptera > Drosophilidae > Drosophila > Drosophila tani. The sequence continues at coordinate 36,981 of VNJO01004188.1, read as the reverse complement.
CACACAGTGAATTGTTATAAAAGGACGATCTACGTATTTGAGGCACTGTTCGCCCCACGTTTTTTAAGATATCAAGTGGGCGTGGCAGTCGCAGTGTATGTGAAGCACCGAGACTTTCCTGGGGGACTCGCAGTGTCTGTCTTGCACTACCCCCTGTGCCGTGTCTTTTGTTTGCTTTGCTGTAATGTAAGAGCAAGCAAATGTGCCACACACACACACCCACTATTCCCCAGCCCCCAAGACAGACTGTTGAACTTTGACTCGTCGCGAGTTGTCAGCTTTCATTTGAATTCTCGGTTGCAAGTTCCCCGGTAAACCGCTTAGACTTTGCCATTGCCAACAGGATCGGAAAAAAGGAGCTCTAACTAAGGAAAGGGGTTCCCTTTGAAGAAGTCACTAAATAAGGGCTTACAAAAAAATAGTGGCACCGGCAGAGTAAGCTGCAGGAACTGCTAGGAAAAGGAAAGAGTTAAGATGGAAGCCCAGGGCCAAAGCGCAGTCGACTTAAACGCATTTCGATGTTTACCCCGTTGGCAGTGACTGCAAGAAAGTTTACCTTAGTAATAATTCACACAAAAAATAACAACAATGAGACAACAACGAGTATTTTTATAGTTACAACATATTTAGCCCGAGGCGAGACGTTCATATTTACTTCTGTGCAAAAGCTTCGCCAACAATAATAATCATAAAGTAAAGAAGGGGAGATAGGAGCAAAACAAAGGAGTAAAATGGATATAAAGCAAGGCTAAGAGCATGACACTGAGAAATAAAATGCGGGAAAAGAAATAGGAATTAACTTAATATCCACAATTTGTTGGGCTTATTGAACATGCAACCATAAAATCTTTTATATTGTATTTTTAATAAAAACTTGAATGAAGAAATTAAAGAGTTAATTTGCAGCTCTGGACTGGCTTAGGCTTAGGTTTTTTGAGTGCAGCGGTGTTCTTAGCTCCCACGAAGGCTCAGGGAGGTGAAAAGGTTGAAGGCAAAGGGAAATAATAATAACAAAAGGCAAACAGAGCGAACAGAGCGAACAGAGACGGCTGGCAGCCAAGTCTCGTGTGGCGCCTCGTGTGGGAATTTTCATACGGCGCGTAGCAATTTCACACATTTACATAGTAAAACACACACTGCACCCCCTCCAAACACAATCCCCTCTTACCCTCTTACCGCCTCGCGGAGGAAAAGTGTCGTCGCATAGCGGAAGTGAAAGAAGTTGTCGGGGGAACGAAACAAAAAATGAGGAAAAGAAAGCCAGGAAAGGAGAAAAGTGGGAGGTGAAATGCGCAAATTATATTTCGTTGTAAAGCAAACAAGGACTGAGAGGGGGTGGAAAAACACTGGGGAGAGGAGGTGCATGCGTGTGCTGCTATTACAAATAAACAAACAAAAGTGGAGAAAAATGTTGGCATATAAATAAAATATCGTAATGTGGGACAGGCACCATGGGAGAGCAGTGTAAATTATGCATTAAAACCCGCAAAACCCAAATGGATAATTAAAATGGCTTACATTTTGACAGTGAGAGGGAAGAATAAAACAAATAATAAATATTTCAGTTGGAAAAATTTATTTAAGGTTAATATGAGAAAAATAGTGTATATTTTCCAAGTGTATATTGTTAAAATGCTTGTTCTGAATTAATTTAATTAGCTATTAAACATAAAATATAATTCAAAACAAATATTTGTAAAAAGATAACAAAAGGCCTAATTAAATAATAATAACCATACGTAATGTTACAAAATATGCTTTAAATTAGCTAATAAATAAGCAAACCTATTCACAAATAAATAAAACCATGTCAAGTGTCCACTTTCTATGTACATCTCTCATCCATATAATTAAAATGCCATAAATTTCAGAAATATAACATGCGTACGCCTTGGGCGAACAATTATATGCATAAATATTTTAAGGGTTAATTAAATGCCTGCAAATGAAAAATAATTTACAAAAGTAAACAGGGCAAACGTTTATTTTTTGTTATTGTTCTAATGATTGCCACGAGAGTTTCTGGATATTTAATGCACCAAAAATAGAAACGTTAAACGAATATTTGGGCGAGACAAACACACATAAATTATTTTGTGTATATTTCCCCCTCCTGCGTTATTTGCATTCGACATTTGTTGCGTTTTTCCGGCTTTTTCAGTTTCCACGCGATTTTTCCACGGTGAGCAGCCCACAGAAATAGGCAACGATTTCTGTTCTGCGTGCGACCGCAGGCACGGGGCTGTGGACTAGGGAGTGTGGCATATCAGCGTGGCTCATGCTGTGCACAAACTGCCATAAATGCTCACAAAACACACCCACACACGCACATGCACACGCACACTCACACGCACAGGCAAGGAAATTCAGTGGGCTTACATGACGTATGAGTGACTTTTATGTTTTAATTGTGGCCCCAAAATGGCGGGCGGATGTTGAGTCCCCCACACAGCTGCGACAGCCGGAAGCCTTGAGACACTCTCTAATTGGCAGTGAAAAGGCTGGCCCCCCTTGCCCCACCAAGCGTTATCCTTCTCCTGGTGCTCATTAAAAATCTCCATAATTTATGGTCTTTTTGCAGTAATATTAGATTAAATTGAATCCCCAACACTGTTACGACTGGCGATTAACGATAAATGATAAATGCGGGTTGGGATCACACAAATTTGCATATAATTTTACGACAATATTATTTCATAATTAAAATGTTATCGCATGTGGGAGAAATTATATTTGCAAACTATGAAAAAACTTCACTGGACTGCCAGTGAGGGGACACACACAAAAAAGAAGCAAACAAACAAAGGGGCAGATTTAAAAGCAGAGACAGTGAGAAATGATGGAAGCTTAAATACATTTCGCTTCTGACCCGCAGCGCAGGGCTCCCAGGCCATAGGCCAAAGGGCTTCTGGCCATGTCCAAAACACACACAAACACACTCAACGCCCACAGAGGCAGACAGTGAAATTAATTAAATAAGAAAAAAGGTAAACCGAGAAGTTAAATATAAAACAGGAAAAGACAAACCCAGAACAGAACCCCAGCGAAATGGGGAGAAGAGAGCAGTAAAGTGAAACTTGAAATTAAATAAGGCCCACAGCAAAGGCGGAAGAGGAGATGGGGCGTGGCAGAGACAAGGACAGGTGGCGCACGAAAAACAGAAAATGGGATCCAAGACAAAAGGCAAGACGAATGCAATATAAAACCAAGACAAGCTAAAGACAAAGAGACCCGGGAGCCATTAAATACAAAAATGAATTGATTTACCCCTTAAAACAAAGACCACAAATCTTAAGCCGATGAAATGGTTTTTATGTTTAAGAAATTGTTTCCATTGGCTTCGAGAAATTTTTTCAAGTGAATGAATTTAAGCATTTAATTTATGTTGGACACTATTTTAGTAGATTTTATCAAAATACATTTTACTAGAAGGTATATACTCTGCTATATAGTAAATATTTCTGAATTCCACATACCATACACTGCCCCGTAAAAGCATTCACCCACAGCCAGGGGGCAAAAGGAGGTATATTCAAAAGTAGTCAAGAAAAAAGAAGGGGACTCCACCCTTGAAATGGACGGATGAGCCCCGAAGACATATAATTTTCAATGCACACGGCAAATTTTCAGACAAAAACACCTCAAGGGAGCAATGTCATTCACTCAGTGCCCCCCCCGTTGCCTCCTCTTTCCGTCCTATATATATAGATATATCTCCTTACCTATTTATATCCCCCACTGCACTTTCTTGATGACAGGAATCAGGGGAGTGTAGATGGAAGCTAAGTAAAGGCGGAGGCGTCCACATGATTAAGGTTTCACAATTTATCTAATACAATTAGTCAAAAGGTGAGCAAGTGTCATTTTAAGGGGAAAGGGAGGAGGTCAGAAGTGCCGTGTTGGGTTGCGGTAATCGTAGACTCTTACCTTAATGTCCGACACTGTCTCCGCCCTTTGGGGGATTTCTTTTCCACGACTTTTCAACTTCTGATGCAAATTGTGGTGGCACAACATTGAACTGGGCGGGTGCTTTGGGTGTGACCTTTGTGTTTTATGGCAGTGGGTGTGCGACCATCACAGTGGGGGTTCTCTCCCTCCCGCTCTCTGTTTCTGTTTCTCTCAGTGTCGCTTACAATTTACGCAAAACTTCAATTAACTGGGAAAGCATTTCAATTGAACCATTTTGAACACTTCACCTGGCTGAAAGCATAGCAAAAAATAGGAGTGGCACTTCCAAAAGCCTTTTTAAATGTTGAAGTACCTTTCTTTTATTTATATAAAAATTATTCGAAGAGAACTTTAAACAGAGAGATGTGCTAGAAGGGTTTTGAAATAAAACTTATAAAGAATTATTTAAGCAAAAGATAATAAGTAATATTTAAACTTAGCAAAAAACAAAATCGATGTTTACTAATGCTGAATAAATATTGTAGAGGATATATAATAATAATATGAGTGCTTTGTTTATAAATACATACTATTTTGGCTTACGGTATGGGATTAAAGGCTCTCGATAATGTAAAACTCTCCTTTCTAGAAAGTCTAGCCGAAGTAAAAACTTCTGTAGCGGCCCTCTTAAAGGTTTCGGCACAGATGTTCAACAGGCAGAAATCTCTCTTTTCCTTTTAGTTTCCCGGCTCTTCCATCACTTTCCCAGCCCCCTTTTTCAGCCCCCTTTGAAGCATTTAAACATGGCCCAGTGCAATCTGTTGTCAACATTTTTTCCCACTCTCCTCGATTTCTGGTTTTCTCTATTTTTGCCTGCTTTTGTTTGTTGGCCATATCACAAAACCGCAAAAAGGCAGAAAACTTTTTGGCCAACTGTTGTTTATGGGGGGCGGGGTTGGGAGGCGTGGAGGAAGGGGGCTGGCAACTGTTGGCAACAAACTTCAACAACTCAATGCACTCAATCAATGCACACAAACACAAACAGAAAACAGTCGCCGCCTTTTGTGGCACAAACACTCGAATCAAAAGCACACAGATACTCGCACAGATACCACGCGCACACACATAAAGCACTCATCAGCTGCAAAAAATACAAATTTATAGTGCGGCAGATGAAGTGGGGAAAAAAACAAAAACCACAAAAGAAGCTAAGCCAGAAATGGAAAAATCAACAAACGATTTTTCAAACAGCGACAAAGCAATCAGAATACAATCAGAAAGTAAGCGGCAGAGAGAGAGAGAGTGAAATATACATCTGTATGCATAAACTTTTATGCCTTGTAAACAGATTGATTTCAAAAATGATAATGGGCCCCAAAAGCCGACAAAAGCCGAGAGCCAAAAAAAAATACCAACAGAAGCTGAGGAGACTGGGCAGCATTCCAGCATTCACAGACCATTTGGCGGCTTAAGGTTCGCTGTCGGGTTATCGCTTAATCGCATCGCTTGCCAGCCACCCAGCTTCGTGCACAGCGAGAAAATATAAATTAAATCAAATTAGTAATCACGCTTCTGTGTACCATCAATAAAAGTTAAAAGAAAATGTAGACTTAAATCTTGATTTTATATACTAAAAAATGAACTTATAAATGTATAATTATTTTAAAAACCCTCTAAAAGACACTTTTCGCTCACTGTAACGATGGTTTGTTGTTGCTGCGACTCCTGCTACTGTTGCCTTTGTTCTCTGTTTTGGTTTCGGTTTCGGCTGCTTGTCTTTGGCCCTTCCACAAATCCTCCTCCTTGGGAACCCCCTTCCCAGCCCTTGCGGTATGTGTGTCTGTGCGTCTCCCCTTACAATCATTTTTCAATAAACAAACAATTTCATGGGCGGCTTGTCTTTTGGCAAATCGGATCTAAGCCTCAATAAGCAGCCAGCGACAAGACGCACTTCCTCAAGGATGGCCCCTTCACGTTGTCCCCGCTCCGGATGGCTATCTGGGGGCCTTGGGCCTACCGCAAAAGGCCCTCCGCTTACACTGAGCAACAGGAATCTTAATCGCATCAAGTTGAATCAACAATTCTGATTGGTTTGCGTTTAATGGAATTCCAATGGGTTGTAATGGGAGCAAACAAGTTTTTATCGAGATTAATAAAATTGAGGCAAGGCAAATTGAATTAAAAGGATGTGAGTCACATAATGAACTTAAAAGGAATATATATATTTCGGAGATGCAATGAATAATATTAAATGCTTGACCATTTTGTGATAGACTTCCAGAGATAACTCAAGTTTATTAAAGAAATTTAACGAAACCTTAAAATGTACCAATTATAAAAAAATATCATTTTAATTTGTACTATTTTTATATTATTACCCATTATTTTCTATAATATTTACTCATCATTACCTAACCTGAAAATGGTTATATTCCAATTTTATGCTCCAGTGTTTATCGATTTCCAACTGCCAGATTAGTTGCCCCCAATAGATTAATAATTGTTTTTCGTCCGTCTTGCTCCTTCATTTAATTGTATTCCAAACTGAAATTGGGTGCAAGTTTTTGGACAACCCAAAAAAAAGATAAGAGAGAAGGAAGCGACAGAGAGAAACAAACTTACAGGCAAGTATCCAGATAAATTTCAAGTCAAACAAATGGCTTAAACCAGATCCGGAGAGTAATTACCACAAGAAGCCAGGACAAAAAGGGAGATAAAGCTCCCATGTGTGTGTGAGCCCTTCTCCGTCGGTCGCTGTGTCAGTGAGAGTGGGAAAGTGGAATGAAAAATTCAACAATTTCCCTGGTTCCGGGCTGCTGCCGTTGGCTCCTTCGCTTCTTGCCTTTCCCCTGTATCTGCAACGAATTGCTAAATTTTAACTAAAACATTTATTCTACAAAGCACTAAATTATTCCTGCTCTTATAGAAAAATTGGATGAGCTCAGTGTCTCCACGGCGCCTTTGTTGTATTTGTATTCATGTGGCAAATCGCCGACATTATCGTCGGCAACGTCATCGTCATCAGCATCAGCATCGTCATTATTATCATCATTGTTAGCATCAACAGCTGCAGTTCGTGCCAAAAGTCATAAAAAAAATAAAAAGGGACAGGGAAAGTCGAAGGCTGTTTAAAGTCAGCGTTTTTTATTTTCTTTTAAAAGAAAAAATTCGTTGACTTGATAATCCGTTTACATTTCTTTTCTTTTAATTTTCCTTAATCTATAAATTAAATTTTTGGAAATATCTTCATCAGTTGTAAATATTTTGTGGCATCTGTTTACTGTTACTGAGGTCCCTAGTATTTTTTATTCACTTGACCGGCGGCCGTTATTGTCGAAGAATCAAATTTAATTTTCGGTCGTCGCCACTGTGGCTTCCTTGATTAAGGAAAAAATTGCGGAAAATGGCAGTGCAAGACGGAATCATTTGCTTTCCGGCGGTGAAATGGGGGCTGGGCATTGGCTACGCACTCGTTTCATTTGCTCTTCGTTAGCATTTCTCCCTGTTTTTTATTTTTTTTGTGCCAACGTAAGCGCTTTTAATTTTCAGCTTGCATGCACAAAAGTATGCAATATGTTTTTGCCGGCCCCTCCTGCAGCCGCTTCACTGCTCCACTGCACTTATGCATGCATGACATGGACGCTGGGGCGAACAGGGGCCAGAGCCCGACAATAGCTTACATAAATTTTAAGCTCCATTAGCAAAATGTTTCAGCTTCAGCCCAGAGGCGACGTGTGCAACTCCTTCCCTCTATCTCGTCATCTATAGCCCTCTTGTAGCTGTCCCTTTTATTCCGACTAAAGTTCAAGTGCAGCAAAAGTTTTTGGGGTGTTGTATTATGTGAATTGCATATTACATGACACAGTCGCTGCAATTTTTGTTGAACAATTTCAAGTGAAAACTTTCGGCTTACCTCAAGGCTCAAAGCTCATCTGTATATAAATTAAAAGAAGCAGGCGAAAAAGGGGTTTGGAAAAATATACCATGCAATATACAGAACTATCTCAAGCCAGAAAAATTTACAAAAGGGGGAATAGTTTGGAGAAATATAATAATCCCATTGCTTATCCTTGGGAAAAGGCTTTCAAAATAACAACAGAGTCTAAGAAGGTTCTAGAACTTTTCAAGTGCAAGTTAGATAAACTATATAATTTTTGTGCAGAATAAATCCGAACCACTTTGAAAGCTCTAAATTCTTGAATAATCCAGCAGATTCCCACCGTTTATATGTTCTATAGTAAGCCTCCATAAAAGATAATTAAAGGCAAGTAACTCCACTCCCATTTGTTCATCCCTTTGGTCCAGGCAAAAAAAAAACCCAACTAATTGCAAATAAATTAACTTGGTTGGCTAATGGTCGTGGCTAGGCTAAATCTCTCTCTCCGCAGAGAGAAAACCACGAAAATACACAATTAAATTGGCCAAGGGATAGGCGAAGCAGCGGCCTGTTGACCAGCTGATGGCGGCATAAAAATCAATTCCAGCCAACCAAAGCGGCCAAATGAGTTGCGGAAACTATAACTTACCAAGGCCAACACAGAAGCACATCGTAAACTTGAGGGATACAAGGCACCCCCCTTTGAGCCGCACAATGAATACAAATTGCTCGGTAAATAAACAAACATCTCAATAAGGAGCAAATTACTGACGCCAGTCAGCGAAAATAACACAACAGCAGCGGCAAAGAAGCACAAAAAAGAGGAAAAACAGTAAAGCAAACAAATTCTGCCACAGAGGAAAGGCAGCTAGAAGGAAAATTCGGGGGTGGCGGGCTAGGAAAAGCGCCAAAATAAACACAGTCAAAGGAAGGAAAGGCAAGCACTCACACACATGTGTAAAAATATAATCGCACAGAGCAAACGACAGCCAAGACGGAAGACAGGGAGAGGAGGATAAATGTGCAATGCATGACAATAGCAACAATTTGGTTGCTGAGCCGCTGCCTGCACTGAGAGATAAATCGAGCGGAGAAACTAACTTATATAAACATATATATATACTTATATAAGCTTACATTTGAATATGATATTGTTGTTTTCAAATGAAACTAACTAAATACATATTTCATTTTTCCCTAAGGGCATTGGAGAGAAATTTTTATTTAAATTTTAATTGTTAAACCTAGCTTAGTCTATATAATTAGAATCCTAAAGGACTTTAAATTATTCAAGTTTCTTATTTTTATTTCATATTTTATAAGTGTATAAGTTAATGAATATAATGGCATTTACTTAAACGACGGCCGGCCAGTTTCAGTTCCATGTAGTTGTTGTTATCCTTGTTGATTCTGTTGCTTCTACTCATTCAGTTGTTGTTGGCTTTGATGTGTTGGAAAATTGCTTAGCACCAACACAATCGCCAATGGTCCTTTGCGTACGTGTGTGTGTGTAGGGCAAATAATGAGCGTAAATCATGGTTTATCGATAAATATGGACAAAGGCAGGGATATATGGTGGCTCATGTGTTGAGAAAGGTTTATTGAAATTCATGGAGGAGGATGTGCATAAAAATGATGATGGAAAACTAAGATATCCAAATCGAAAGAGCTAGGGGTAAGGATAAAAGAAGTAATGGAGTATGAGATATATGCCAAGATTGGATTGCTTAAGGGATAGTGATAAAAAATATAGTGACTTCCAGATAAAAGAAAACAGAAAAAGAAACATGGAAATACTCCTCAGAATATTTAGACACTGATTAGTATTATTTCTTTATGTATTTATTTACAGAGCTAATTTTCCAAAGATATTTTTGTAGAAACTTCAAGTGCGGCCACACATTTAAAGCTAAATAAAATATGGGAAGTCCCAGAAATTAGCTGAGCTCCTCCCAAAACTAATTATGGCCTCATTCCGGCCCCCTCCATCACAAACAGAAGCCAGGAAAAATGAACACAAATTTTAAAGGGGCGCCCCTGCCCCAGCCCCAAATCATGGCACGCCCCTTTTCTTTTATTTCCCGGCCCTAATCAAGTCCAGGCTGTGTTCTTATCTTATTGTCTCAGCAATTTAATATTTATGCTGCCGAGGGGGGCTGGGGGCGATGGCCTGTAGTTACAGTCATGGTCCAGCTTAACCTCCATTTGAACCGAGACCCTACGGAATCCCAATCCCGGTTCCGGGTCCAGTTGCCCGCCCTCTCGCCCATCCTAATCATTATTTCGCCTTGTTTTCTTTTCATTTTCCATACAATTTTTCCCTCTGCTTTTCCGCAGCCCCCGCCTCATTTTTTGATGTTGCCCCGGGGAGGGCTGAAGTAATTGTTGCGCTGCCTGCCACGCCCCCGAGGCAGTCGCCGCCCCTCGGCCCCCAGACGCATTAAAGTCAGGCCAAGCGAGAATCGCGAATATTTTCTCATCCCAGCGGGTGCTGAAAGAGATAGCGCGCCATAGTGGGAGAGAGAGGGGAATCTGAGCGGGCCAGAAAATATTTTGTGCTGAAAAAATTGTTAGTTACCATTCAGCGGCGTTTAACCCTTTCCTTTTCTAGTTCAGCTTAGATCAAATTTTTGCGTGGCACGTTTTGAGGTACAGTGAAATTTCCATTAGGGGAAGCTCTTAATTTTCAAATAAAATTTTAAACTTATAAAATAATATTTTTTTTTGACACTTCTCACTATCTTAAATCTCTGCAGGGCTGTTTTTATGATTTTTTTTTTACAACTTTAATCATGTAAATTGATCTCAAATGTTGGATCTATCATTTTCAGAATTCATAATTAATTACTATATATAGTCGGAGCATTACCACTTCTAATTAAACTTTTTTAAGAATTTGATCCAACTTCAATATAGCTAGAAAAATAAACACATATGGAAACGAGTTCGCACTGTGGCTCTTTTCACATCCAGAGAATGCATATTCTGCAACGGGTTTTTATTAAATTCCAAAATCGAATTGCAGGCTTCGCATCCCGCATCCTTATGAACTTTTACAGAGCCATTATATGCAAATGATGAGAGCGGAGAAAGCAAATATTGCTACCTCGGGCACTGGCCATAGTGGCCAAGGATAGGCGAAAGCAGGACCATGCACACGCACAGCCATTGTTTGTCCTTTGGCAGGATGAGAATGGGGAAGCGAATGGGCCGGAGTCCTGGCTCATGTGCAGACATTTACATAGGCAAACAGCTCTGGCTTCTGGCTCCTTTCATCTACTGCCTGCGAGATCCTGCCCTGCTATCCGGGCGTCCTAGCATCCTGGCATCCTTGGTGTCCCGGCACGAGCAACTAATAAACCAAAGACGACCAACAACAACAGCACTGGCGCTGGCAGCGGATATTAAGCCTGAACCGGCCCCGAGGACTCGAAAAAAGAACAAAAAAAGAGGATCCTTTGGGCAAGAGCAGAAATGGTCAGGATCCTAAGGGGGGCAGGCTGGCAAAATAGGGGAACACAGCAAGGAAGCGGCCAACTCCCTAACGAGTCTAACTTTTTGCCGAAGATTAAAGATGTCCGGCAATAGTGTAGCGATGTGGTGACCTGCCCCAAGCATTCTCATTCCTCCATCACCCCATCCCCTAACCATGGAAAAGCTCCCCTAAAACCGATGACAGCTTTAACAACCGCCGCCAAGGGTCGTTGCAGCAACAGATGAGCTAGGACTTTTTTATAAAATCCCCACAGGCGAAATGGAAACATATCGAATGTGATTTGTCGCCTATTAACGTGCACAGTGGGTTAGATAGGCGCCAGTAATTTCCGGGGCCTTAAAATATAAATGCTCAAACAAAAAGAAATTAAAATTGGATCAATAGATTAAGAAATTTGTATCATCATAAGGAGAAAATTATTTCAAGCATTACTTTTTAAATTTATTTTGAAATATAGAAGAAATTAATTTAAAAAATCAACTATTATACCAAAACAGTTCGTAATACTTACTAAGAAAAATGCATTTATAATGTCTCTAATAAAGAGACCCCCTTCCTGCAAGACCCCTTTCAATTTCTCTTCCAAACTACCAAAGAACTCAGTAACTGCTTATATTAAAAGTCAGGCTCTATTATACGGCAATAACCTTCGTCGCTCTTGAAGCCATAAAACGCACTGTCTGAAATCATTTGCCACCGAAAGTTTCGACTTGTTAGCAATTATGCACGTGTGCCATTCCATGAGCACAGGGATGAGATCCGCATAAATTTTTGTGTCATATGTGCTAAAGTTTCTTTTACTTTTTCCTACGCTTATTCTATTCGCCATTCCGCTTTAGGGGACCCTCTCGTCTCGGCGAATATTTCTGGGTATTTTTGTGTCCTTTGCAAATTTAATCACTTAACCCCAATGAAGTATGAAAGGAAACTTTTGTCGCCCACAGAAAAAGTTGACAGAAGAAAAGCAGTACCGAAAGGAAGAACGAAATTCACTTTCTGAGAACAAGTGCACCCAAAGAAATTATTATAAGTTAATATCTTAGAGTACTTCGATTTTGATCAAAAGTTTTACTTTTTTTTTTTTTTAATTTTACCTTTTCAAATTGCTTTATAAACAAAAAGTTCAGATTCATCAACTTCATAGAATCTTAATAGTAATAGTTATAATTATTTTAAATAATTAAAGAAATCGAAATTCTCTTTGTTGGCTTTTATCCTAAATTTATATTTCTTGACAAAATATTTTCGAGATCTAATACGCTTCTTATGAAACCTAAATCGACTTTTTTCTCATTGTGTGGTTGAATGGGAAATTGATTTTTCACTTGGCAAAGGTCGCAGCCTGAGCATATTAATTCCACTCAAACCCGAACTTCAACTCCGGCAACAAGCGAAGATACAAGAACAGCTATTGTGTGTCCTGTTGCCATCCTGCACGGGCTGGCTGTATGTGTTTGTGTGCTGGTGAGTGTGTCAAGGCGCCCAAATGACAAAGTTACTGAAATTACCCAAAAGAGAAACTTTCGTTGAAACTGCTGCTGCCTCTATTGATGCTTCAGCTTCCTCCAGCTGTCACAGTGATCCTTCAAAATTCAAAAACTTTGGCTTAAGTACATCTTTGAAAATATTTTTTAAGCCCAGTAATAAATAAGCAGACTTAAGTCCCTTTTAAAAATTGTTAAAATAATTTGTTAAATTAAATTTGTCGAAAGTTTTTATAATACACCAAAAATAAATCAGGCACATTTTGTGTGCTCTTCGTATCCATTCCTTAAATTAACTAATTAAAATATTATATTTTAAAACAACATTAGGCAAAATCTAGGAATTTATAAGTATTATTATATTACCACGGTAGCGCGTTTTTTGCCATGCTGCTGCTTTTCCGTCACAGTTCCATTTGCAGTTCGACTCTTAAGCAGAATTAATGAGCGCAGCAGACAGAGAACGGGAGCATGTAACCTAAATTCGCTAGAAAACCAAATAAAATGAAAGTTTTTCTGTTTGTTTTCCGTTTTCCTGTATTTGTTTTACCTTTTCTTGTGCGCATTTTTCTTTGTTTTGGATGCTGGCCAGCGAGTTGGCCAAAGGAGTTCATGCCACACACAGAGCGAGGACATGGTGCTTGTGGGTAAAGTCCTTACCGAAAACTTCACCCATGCAGTCTCATTAATGTTCCTCTTCGCTCTCCCTCTTTCCCTTCCCCGAGCACTGTCATTTGACGCAACTTTCCCTGCAAATTGTGGCAAGGTCCTTGCTGCAAGTGGCTCCTTAAAGTACTGCTCGCAGTCTCACCTGCATGTGTTTATATGTGGTAAGATGGTTTTTGGGGCAAAATGCATTTCCATGGTTACCACTGCGAGCTTTTACATATATTCTCACCATACACTGCACACAGATAAGTCTAAATATCAAGCCAAGTTTATTGGCAATCTTGACTTACAGCTTGTCAGTTTTTTTTTTGCATGCGTAAGCTTAATGCTTTACACATTCCCAGATTTTCTTATTGCGTCAAGAGCATTTTGACTGTAAACTAGTGTAATTCCTGAAGATGATTAAAGAAAAACATGAGCCTTCGACATAAATCCGTTACAAGTGTTACAAAACACATTCGATTGGTCTTAAATCGATAATCTAAATGGCAAACCAATCGATTTACCAGTGTAAAATTCATATTTAATTGCCAATTTAGTTGCAACTCAGAAAGCTTATATTTAATTTCCACTTTAGTTGTTCTTAAAGGAGTAAAATAATAGGAAGACAGCTTTGATTATGAATAAACGAATAGATTATAGCCAATTTAAAAGTCTTGGTGAATCAGTATTAAATTATATTTGCAGGTCTGAAACAATTTGAGTTTTTCAAGCATAAATATACATACATTTACATACTTATTTGTAAGTTTCCTATAAGGTTCGATAAATGTAAACATTGACGAAATGAACTAAATAAGTTTAAGGTATGATAAGGGCTCACCACATCTACTTAAGTTAACCAACATATCGATTGATCACTTGACCTTTAAATTTCCTTTCAATCTGCTTACTAATCCGCCTTCAGGCACAATAACTCAATCATTGCAAGTGGCTATTCCATCAGTTAATTGCAAATCAGTGAAAAATTCATTGCTAAAACATCTTTATTGCCGAAAATGTCCTTTCTTCGAGTGGACATGACAATGCACTCAACTGAAGTCAGCTCAAGCGAAGCGGCAACAATTGCAAGTCATATCGATGGATAAGGGCAAAGGATACAGATGATATGGGATTTTGTCCTTCCTTGTCTACGTACACAATAATATCCTTTCACATTTTATTACACTTGTAATGTGCAACGATTGTTGGGAGAAGGCTGAGGAAAGCCAAGAGAGCAGTCATCCTCGGAGTGACAGCCACAGGCGATGTAATAATGTGGGACACGCCAAAAAAGTGGGTGGGCGTATATATACATATATAAATCCTGCAGATTCCTCCACTATATCCCAGAAAGAGTGTGTGAGCTTGTATCATTGTCAATATTGACAATAAACAAGTTTGCCATAAAATGTTACAGGACTCGAAACGAGTCGGGCCAAGTGGGCAAAGTCAGGCACAAAAAGCGAGAGAAGTTGTTGGACCCGCCCTACCTCATACATATGGATGTGTAAATGGCCCTCAATCATGTAGCCAAAGCAAAACATCATTCCCTGTCAACGCATTGACTTATTAATCTATATAATTTAATATAAAACACATACCCACACCGAAATGCAGCACTTTGGCAAATTAAACGCGAAAGAGTTGATGATGAAATGTTTTTTATAAATTATATTGAGCATACATTTTGCATTAAAGGGTTTTGGGCCGAGTCCATCGCTCATTGTGTTCGTGGGTTGACACAGGCTCTACTGAAAATAAACTTTGGTAATTAATTAAAAATTTCCAGCTGCATAAATCAATCAGGAGCCGCCAAGCCCAACCCGCCGCCAATTAAAGTTTTAAAGCACCTGAAAAAATAAACAAAACAAAATCACCATGCAAAACGGGTACCTTTTTCGATTTGTTCATCTACGCGATTATCAGTAAGCTTTTATTTTATATTGCACAGCCTGAGGGTATTACAACTAAATTGAGCTATAAAAAATTTAGCTAATAAAGAAATTATTAACAATGA
The DNA here is from genome assembly GCA_008042535.1 of Drosophila tani. Classification (NCBI taxonomy): domain Eukaryota; kingdom Metazoa; phylum Arthropoda; class Insecta; order Diptera; family Drosophilidae; genus Drosophila; species Drosophila tani. The sequence goes on along the minus strand of VNJO01004188.1, from coordinate 21,568 downwards.
AATATAGATTTGAAATAAAACGTACCGAATGCATAATAAATGTCTATAGATATGGGATTAAGGTTTAGTTGGTCTGAATTCAGTTATAAATAATTACTACCTATATAAGTTAGTTAAATTTATATGTTTATACATATATACATAAATTCAGCAATTTGTATTCTGTTTTTAGATTTTTAATGTGCTGGCTTTTAACATGGAAATAACAGATGTTTCAGCTGTTGCACAACACCCCTTGATACCGCTATGCCATTAATACCCTTACACCATAAGTAATTAGTTGGTTAAAACGCGCTTTAATTCGTTTACTCTTTATGCTTGAATTTCATTGCAGATTTCAGCGTTGATGGCCTGAAACTGACCGAGATTCGCATTCCGCAATTCGTGGTTAAGGACTCCGCGACGCAGCTGGAGTGCCTGTACGATCTGGATGGCGAGGCCCTCTACTCGGTGAAATGGTACAAGGATGGCAACGAGTTCTACCGCTATGTGCCCAGGGATATGCCGCCCGCGCAGACCTTCCTGCTGCCAGGTGTTAACGTTGATGTGAGTGCCAGTGCCTTATATCCTTATGTCCTTATGTATTCGTATCTCCTCCCGCAAGGAAAGTTTGTTGGTGCTGGTGTCGCACTAAAACTAAGCATTAAAAACAACGTTGCATACTTTTGCGGTGCCTGCCGAAATAACAATGCAGTACGCCAGTTCCCTTTGTGACCGTACACTGAGGGAAAATGCTAGTCTAGATTTTATGTCTAAAATAAAGTATTTAAACTATAAATTGTTGCTAAAAATATTAATATTTAAATACTATTTATTTTTATAATGTTTATTGTATTATTAAAATCATTTTTTTGCTTTTGATTATTCGTTGTAAAATTTGTTGTTGATAACTATATTTTTCTGCCAGTTTTTTTTTATTCCGCCTTGCTTCTTTTATGGTCTGCGTGTGTGTTAGGAAAAAAGGGAGAATTGTTTATCGCGGCACTGAATGAGGTTGTGGAAAGGTGATTTTGGGCGGAAGGAGGGGAAAGGCCGTGGCAAGGATAGGTGAGTCCTTGTCTCTCTAGACAATGCACTACCTTTTGAGCAGAGACTGCGAGACACGAACTAAAGGACAAAAGAACTTCTAGACTTAGCTGTGCGTCCTCGTACTTGGAAGTTGGGATGGCAAGCCAAAGGACTCGGGAGTGACCTCAGTCAGGGGTCTTGGGAAAAACTGTGAAATGATGGTTTTAGTTGATTAAAAATATCAGAAGACTATGACTAGGTAAAACAGCTTATGACTAATTTAGAAATAATATGTGAATACTTAATATGTAAAGTTCTATATGCTATTATCCAGATTTTGTAGGTTATTCTGTATCTTTAGTCAAACTTTTAAAACAGCCTGCAGGTATTTAAAATTACTCCAAAGAGTACTGTCTAATACTTTTGAGGGTTTGTATTGCCAAAAGTTCACCTTCTGTTATCTGTATCTATTTCATGCTATTTCACTGAATTTCACACTGAAAATACAACACATATCCCAGGAATGCACTTCCCACAACCCTACAACCCTACAAAGTTTTCAGTTCATAAATTCTTTGACTTAGAAAAATCTAAAGACTTTTGTGCTAAATTTCTGCTATATTTTTATGAACTTCACAGAACGCTTCAAGCTAAAGCGAGAGTTTTAAGAGCAGATACAGATGGCATGTCAAACATATGCTAAGATAGATAAAACATTCGCAGATCGAACTGTTTAATCGACCGCAAAACGAAAATGAGTATAGAGCACTTCGACTGGCGTTGCTCCATTATTTCAGCCACTAAAACTTTGGCACGTAACAATGCACTAGATGTTAACCTCCCGAAGCCCTCGCATTCCGGAAAATCGCAAAAGGGATGGCTCTGGGTGGTTTTTTTTTGGGTTGCGGGGAGCGGGCATAGATAGGGCATGGGAAAGCGAGTTTTAGATAAGCACGTGAGCAGACAATCGTAGCCGGTTGATGGTTACATTCGACATGCCACGCTCGCTTTTCCGTCCTCATTTCCCCCCCGCAGATTTCCCCATTTTCTCCTAATCGGCTACCGAAAAAGTGAAATCTGCTTTCCAGCTCCAACTCAGTCCCTCCCTGTCGCTCGTTAAGTGCAATAAATATTTCAAGTTGCGCTTTTGCGTTTGCCGGCGGCTGTGGGCGTGGCCATAAGCGCCGCAGCGAATTCCACACGCTGCACACTACTTTCCACGATCCACGCTCCACATTACCGCTAAACGATTTCCGCTTCGGTTGCAGTGGGATCGATATAAGTCTAGACTACGTCAAAATATTTTTGGAGCTTAGAATTGATTCTTAGGGATCCAAAGAGATAAATTTGTCTCAATAAATTCACTGAACTTGAACATTATTTGTTTATTTAAAATTAAATTTTTTAAATTACTAAAATTCATGCACTCAAGTCATTAATACTATTTAAAAACAGAGTGTTAATTCAATAATAAACTTAATTATTCCTTATTCCTGCTAAGGCAATAAAGCCCTTAAATACATTACTTACAGATTAAGAAAGTAAATATGAAGTTAAGTCGAATTAGAGATACAAATACAATATAATAATAAAAGTTCCAAATGTAACCACTAAATTTGTGTAACACAACCACTGTGCGCTGCTCCTTTCGCTGCTTCGCGGCAAACTTTGTGATGTTGGGCGGAGGACGATGGGAGTTACAGAAGATGCCAGTTAGCGATAACCAATTGATGCGGTTGTCCATGTGTGTGTGCTGGCTCCATTGGCTGGATATTGTTTTAGCATAATCGATTTGAGTGACTGAGGAGAGGGGATGTGTACACGTATACGAGTGGGTTCTCTTGCTGTTTTGGCTTGTTTTATTGCAGTTGGGGAATAGTTGGTCTAGGAAACTTGGACTTAGGCGTGCGGTCTACCTGGACTCACCGTGTGTTTGTGGGGTAAACTATAAATTAGGTTAAAACAACAGCAACGGCCAGGAATGCGCAATAAAAGATAACAAAGTGCACTTTTCTGCTTGGCCAGATAACTAAGTGCGGTGCGGGGTGGCGGTGGTGTTGGGGCTTTGAGGGGTTAAACAACAAGCCGCCGCGCCGGTCTCCTTAACCCCCGCCAAATCCCCACCCCCATTTAGACCCGGATTTAATGGCTTAAAGTTCAAGTGAAATATTTGCCTAACCCTTTTTTGGTCAGTAGACAACCAGCGTTGACCCTTCGGGGATTTTTTTCCTTTTTGTTGGACATCTCGGACATTTAAAAGGCATTTACGAAAAACAAAAAATAAAAAACACACACAAAAAAACACGGAAAACACGGAAAGTGAGTAAAGGAGGCGGCAGCATGAAAAACAAGCGAAGCAGCGGCAGTTTTCAAAAGCAATTACGTTACATTAACGTCCAAAGTGGCTGCAGGACCCACGGCCTCGGCTCCTGCGTAACTCCCCTTTCGCCGGCTCCGGTTGATGGTATTGAAACTGCCAATGACAACGCCTGGCAGGGGGGGCCTGCAACTTTTCCCCCCACTTTTCGTTACATTAATTTTAACCATCTTCCATCTTGTGCGTCGCCATCATTCAACAATTTCACTTTGCACAGGGACGTTTTCTGGTCTGATACCCTAATTAGGGGAAATGCAACTTTTTGTGAACGTATTTTTATTTTTTATACATAAATATTGTAATTTTTCTTGGTATTTTCTACATAAATTATTTATATAAATTGATTTTAGTCTTATAAAAATAAATGCTAAGAGTTGGGTAATATTCTTTAATCAATAAATGTTGATTGAATACAGGCATCACATATTTCGCATGAGGTATACAATTAATTAAAGAACGATTAAAACTGTTCGAATATTCAAAATCTAAAAACGTAAATTTCTGTGCGCTTAAAGAGTTTATTGATTTGTTTATTTATATTTAGTTTTTACTTATAACAAAATCCTTTAGTTCATGTTAATGAATAATTGTGCTAAACTTATTATATTTTATATATTTATTTATCTTAAGGATATCCTAAAAAAGAGCATTAAAATCTTCGATCCTCGAAATAATTTTCCTTACCGATTTCCCTTCGTTCTGACCGTTCTTCTCTGCTCCCGTTTTTAATTGCAGTTGCACAACTCGAGCGACGCGATTGTTACGCTGCGCAAAGTCAATCTGCTGACGACGGGCCGCTTCCGGTGCGAGGTTTCTGGCGAGGCGCCCTCCTTCCAGACGGTCACCGAACATGGCGACATGGTTGTTGTGTGTAAGTACCATATATATTCCCCCAGTCCCGACCTCCAGCTTGTATATATAACTGAAAGTCGGGGCGAAAACTTATAACTCTAATTAGAAATTGTGGCCATTTGGCGCTGACTGCTGGTAGCCCAGATGCTGTGGCTGAAGTGGTAGGTACCCCCTTTTGCTGGGTAACTGACGCTGACTTTGACTTTTACTCTTGAAACTTGTCATGGGCTGGGATTAACCCCAGAGTGCACTTAAGTCCCTCGATATAATTTATATAAATTTTGCTATAATTATGTTAATAATTCCCTAGGATATTTTGTGAATAATTTTATTAGCTCAAATTCATTACATTTTGTAAAAAGCGATGCGAAAAATTATTAAAAAGCACTACAAATCCATGATGGATCAGTCACTTAGTCTTTAATGAAGTTTAATTAAAAACACTAAGGATCTTTTTAAAATCTTTGAATTCTAAGCCAACCCTCACAATTCGATGAACTAAATTCTTGTAATAATGGGTATATTTGATAATTGTCTTGCTTATTAATTTTTATTATTTTCATATCCATTTTTAAACAGAAGAAAAAATTTCCCTTCTAGTGTTAATTTGGACAAAGAAAAGTAATTAAAGAGGGTAGAGAACTTATAAAAATTGGATTTTAATTTAGTGTTGATTGGAAGTCTGACGGAAAAGCTATGAAGTGAAAGTTGCACTTAACAAATTGGATCACTCGAACCGCTCTAAGGAACTTCTGCTTTATTTAGATCTTCCTTAATAATTGTATTAGTAAGAATGGATGACAGAAATAGAAATGCCAAAGAAAAGTTTCGCTTAGGCAAAGAAACTAATCAGGTAAACACACTAACCCCGTTAATCTGCGCCGCCTGATTTCCCTGCTCCGGCATTGATTTTACTCTGGCCTTGGCCGGCGTTCATTTACTTTTGCCCGGCACTGTTGGTAGCTGCTTCACCTGATTCCAGCAGCCCGAACCAATCAGCTTTATTGAATCGGAACTGTGTTTACTTAGTCAAAAAGCATTTGCACTGCATTTGACAGGCTTCATTTGATTCCATGCTTCTAATGCCAAATAAGCTTAGTGAACTTCCCCGGATTTCCTCGAACTTGGGCCCCTGGCAAAACTTGCCTGGCTTAACAGTTTAACTCAATTTCGGAACTTGTCTGTCCCGAGGTCCATCTCAGCGAGTCCTGTTGTCCCATCCAAATTTCCTGCAGGGCAATGCCAAAAATGCTCAAGACGCCGCCGCAAAACTGAAAACGCACACAAATCAACAACTAAAACATTGGTTGGCAGCTTTAAAGTGTGGGAGAATATCCACACAGCCCTCCACTGCACCGAAATAATTATAGAAAATTTGTGGAGGATTTCGAATGAATTTATGTATTTAGGATTCATTAATTTATGATTTATGATATATTTAAAAGTTGGTACAATGAAAATGAGATACTAATTTAAAAAAAATTTTTTAAATTACCTGATAAACTTTAATATCATGGCTTTGGAAACACGGAATATCTATACATAATTCTCCAATAATAGTCACATCTCTGCGATAAATAGCAGTGTACCACCCCTGCTCCTCACCCCCCTTGCCAACCAAACCAAACAAATACACGTGCAGTGTGGAGCGCTTTGAACTGGCGTTGACATTTCGTTTGTTCAATTATAAAACTTTTGCGTGGGCGTGCCAACACCCCCCTTTTACCTCCACTCCCCCCTCCCTAGCACAGACTCTGCTGACTCCCTTTTTTTGTGTTTTTTATTGTTTAGCTGTGGACTGTGTCTTTGTTCTAACCCGGGGCTTTTGTTGTGCTTTTGTTTTCTGGCTCTCAGTTGTTATGCTGGCGCTCATACTGCTCATACTGCGGTCCCGGCTGGTTCTGTTTGGCTTTCAATCAAAGTTTTTAAAAGCTTCGGCAACAGAACGAGCCGGGCATATGGCACAGCTCACCCAGCGCCACCCTCTAGCATCAGCTTCCATTTTTTGGCGGCCCCCTTGGCAAACAACAACAGCAGCCCCAACAAGTCGAAACCATTTCCGTTTCCGCTCCCAGAGTCCAGGGATCCAGATAGAAAGTCGCAGGCATAGCTTCTGATGGCCATTTCAGTTGAATGATCCAGCTTAGATGTATTTGGAGAAGGAACTCCACTGGTTTTAAGTTTTAAAGAAAATGTTGTTCATTGTTGAAATAAGCTTCATAAAACATAATTTATGATACTAAATATAATCGTAGACCTTTTATAGACTCTTAGAAGCCCTTTAAAAAATACGTACTTTCTATCAATAAATCTCTTGAATATTATTAATGATAAATCATTTTCAAAGATTGAAAGAAATAAAATAAAGCAGCATTGCGTCCCATCATTTCTGAAGAGCCCTTGGTTAGAGTGTTGACACTTCAGCTAGACAGTTTTTAGTGTCCCTTAATTTTATTGCATTTTCCTTTATTTTTGCCATTTCCCATTTTATCCAATGTCCGTCAGTGCATGAGCGGCTGGAACTTTTATTGAATTTCCGGCTGCGCTTCGCTGACTTTGCGTTGCTGTCCCTTGTTGTTCCTGCGGTGGCAAGGGTTTATTACGGAATTCAGTTAGCCCCCGACTGCCTGAACACAGTCGCCGCCAAATGTCTGCGGCCGTAAATGAAATTTTCCTATTCCCAATTCCGTTGCCCGCCTCAAAACTGATGATTTTGGAATTCTTTGTATGCGATTTGCAGCTTTGCCAGACCAAGGACCGCCAAAAATCAGCGGTGGTCGTCCTCGTTACCAGATTGGGGACTACGTACGCATCAATTGCACCGCCGGCCGCTCGAAGCCCGCCGTGGAATTAAAATGGAAGGTAAACGAGGAGCCCGTTGATCCGCAGACCCTGCGCAAGTACGACACAATTGTTTCGGGACGCGATGGCCTGGAAACCTCTGTCCTAGGTCTCCAGTTTCGGGTGGAGCAGAGACACTTTCGTAATGGCGACATGAAGCTAAAGGTAAGTTGTCATATTAATTGTTACACACTGTCGAACTTTTTTGGCTCAAATTAGCACTCGAAATAAAATATTAAATAACTGAAAAAATTTCGAAATTTACCTGAAGATAAGTTTTTAGCGTTCCTCTAGTTTATCACATTTTTAAATATATTTATTACCTTGTTATCGAAAAATTATATTTTATACAACAAGGAATACTTTAATATTAATTTGTATGTTATTATTGTGGGAACATCACTGTACTTCCTAAGTGAACCTTTTAATTTTGTACGCCCCTTTCCTTTATGTATTTCCGTAATTTTATTTTCAGTCAATAATTATATTAAATATAACATTGATAAAATTTATTTTAAGTTTAAGAAAATTGCTGTATTAAATTTAAGAGACCGCTTTACAAATGTTGAATATATTTGTATATTATTTACCCTTACTTTAATTTAATATTTATTAGACTGGAGTCATGTTTTTTGAATTACTTTATATTTTGTAATATATTTATTTCTGCCAGATTATTTTCCCATTTATTTTGAGATTAACAAACATCAAAAATAATTGGAACCGTTTAGTTTGAGGGAATACCTTTATGAGTCTCGACTATTGTTTTAAGTAAAAGGACAATTGCCGATTTTTGAGCCAGGGAAGTTCGACTGTGTGCCAATGCCATAGTCCCCTCGCTAGCTAACCCCCGACTCTGTTGAATCCATTGTAGTGCATCGCCCAGTTGTCGTCGTTCTACTGGCGGAGCAACGAGGAGTCCGTGGAGGGCGACCGTCCGCAGAAGGCGCCGGTGCTCGAGTCGAGGGAAACGGTCTACGCCAGCAACTCACGCGCCGATCCCGTCCAAGGTACGTCCTATCGGGAACTATTTGTGACCAAAATCTTATCGCTTTTGTTCGTCCATCCAAATGCAGCCAGCTCCGCGGCCCCGCCACTCGCGGTTCCGGCGCCACTTGTCCTGCTCCTGGTCTCGCTGGCGGTGGCGGTGGCAACCCTGGCGAGCAGAAAGGATATACACGAGCTATCGATAGATGGGAGGGCACCCGGTGGAGAAGGGTCGAGTGAGTTGCTGGCCGGCCGGCAGGAAAAGGAGATGAAAACCGAGGAGGAGCAGAGTTGCCGAGCTCCCGGAAAATCTGCGACGCAGCATGGAAAAATCACGATGGCTGCGCGGTAGCTGCACTAAGCACCACGAGGCACTTTCCCTCCACAACACACACCTTTCACCGATTTTTCCGTCTTCGCTTTGCATACAAGAACACATCAAACCAACACGCTGGAAATCAAAAACAGGAAACTACAACAAAATACAACAAAAAAAGAAAACAAAGAGTGGAATTATGCAAAACAAAAGAAACGCAGCTAATTTATTTATGCCGTTAACAAAAGCTTTCATGAATTTAATTTGTAAAAAAGTGAGATCAGTAGAAAACAAAATATTTAGAGTATAAATTACAATTACATATATGAAATTTAATTGTATTCGAACACGATGGGAGTTCGCGTGCAAATGTTTTAACTCACTACGAATGGAAGAGAGGAACTGTAAATAGTTAATGTTTAATATATATATTTATGTAACTGTATTGTATGTTATTAACTTTTAAGCTAACTGTCACACATGCAAAACAAAGTGAATATCACACAAATGGTTGAGGAACTGATTTAAAATCCTTCAACAAACGTCGGTCAAGGCAAATAACGAGTTTAACAGAAAATAAACATAAATATAAATAAATAAATATATAGGAAGAAGTATGTAAGCGTATGTTAGCTTTGCGAAGTTATATAAAGCAAACACACAGGCTGGATTAAGTGAGAGATGTACAGTCCGTAACGGAAATATAACTAGCGTAGGATTCAACTATTCGTGTGTGTGTCTCAATTTAACCCGTAATTATTGTTAAATCAGATATATATAGTTGTAGTTATAGTTTCGTTACTCACTGTACAACCATGTCGCAAACTCATCCAAACCAACTACAAAAATGTCTCTTTCCAATGGATGATTTTGAAGCATCTTTCGTTTTCTTCGAGCTCGCATTAAATAATGTAAAGTTGTAATAATTTAAACTAGGATAATGTCACAGCTTAAAAATCACACGAAAAACAAACCAAAAACGCACTTAATTTTAAATTAAAAGAAAAAAAGAAGCAAAATGCAAGTGGAAGGAGAAAGAACTAATCAAAGTTAGGAATTACACTTGGTGACTGTTGGATAAGTCTTAAAACTAACAAAAACATATCGTACATTTATATAAATTGCCAAAGTCTTAATGGGTATTAACTAAAAGCGAGTGAGTGCGTGTCTCTGTGTGTGCTTGATTCTCCCTAAATAAACTAATAACATTCCGGGTTCACTTCACCATCATCCAGAGAAAACGTAAACAATTTAGTTAGCCAAATGTTAGAAACAATAGCGAGATGTCAAAAGAGCAATTCGAGAGTAATGAAAACAAATTTTAACAATAGCAAAATGATTGTGATGAAGCCTTAATAACAAAGTGGAAATCAATTCTGAAACTGAACGAAATGAAACAAATCAAATGGAATGAAATTAACTTTATTGTGTAAATAGAAAGGAAGCTTTGTCCATGCATTCTCTACACTGTTTTTCCCATTGATGTCCACGAATTCTGTGTGTAAATATAATTATGAGCTAACTAAATTAGAGTTAAGGCGTCAGCGGCAGAAAAACAAAAATCACAGATACTAAAATAAACACAACAAACAAAAAAAACACACAAAAACAGAGCCAATTTTAATTTTAAGCGAAAAACAAAGGATAAAAATATTAATTATACATTTAACTATCTACGAGCGGACATTCAAATGCTAATTGAGTGCAATCGGGTGCGAATGTGAGTACGAGTGTGTGAGCGAAAATGAATTTTAGCATAGATCTATACATAAACACACACGCATACATATAAATCTGCATTGTTGTCAACTGTAACTGTTTTTTAAGTCTTATTTAATATCGATGCCATTAACTGCAATTAACATGAAAATTACTAAGAACGAAGAACTTAAAAATAATGCAACAGAACTAAAAAACAAAAGAACTATAAATTGCATAAAAGTTAATTCGAAAAACAAAACATAAATGTGTGGTAATCGTAAGTGTAAATTATTTGTGTATTTAAATAACAACTTTTAGGTGTATAAAAAAGCCAAGAGAAAAAATAATAAGAGAAATCGCAAAAATAAAACCAAGAATGCATTCGAATCTATACGATAAACTCTATGTGAAACCGTAAACAATTCAAACCTAACACGCTGCCGTAGGCGATTAAGAATTATTTACAACTCAACTCAAATCAAATGCCATAAAGTAACTTCAACTGAATTTAGCTGCCAGCGAGTGGGTCAGACGAAGAGGAGAAATCTCTGTAAATATCTTTAAGCATCATTCTATGTGCGATCCTCATTCGCAGACGATCCGAAATCGATCAAAGAATTGTGAAGTAATCGAGTGGAAATTCATTAATAAAACATATTTGTTTCAAAATCAATTCTCGGTGTATTTTTACTTTTCTTAAATTTCTTGTAATTTCTTTGCGTACCCTCAGAAGACAGAAAATTAAATTCGTGTTCCTCCCCACATCGAACCAGCTTCAATTGTATTGCAAAGCCAGGCCAACTTAACCTGTCCAGCAGCAGAAAGATACTTTTTCTGTGTATTTCTCTTTTATATTTGTTAGATGCAACACAAAGAAAATTGGGTAATTTTAAGAAAATATTTCAAATACGTGAAAATGTTCTCGGCGAACGTGACAACAACCTTCGGCGACAAATAAAAAAATAATCGAGACAGAGAAGCTGGGAGCAGAACCCAAAACATTTAGCAGTAAAAAAGCAGCAGTTACCCAAAAATAGGAAAGGCAACAAAAAGAGAAGGATAGACGTCCAGGAAGAGATATGCGTACATGGAATTTATATAAAAAGGTGTGAAAACGCACAGAAAATTAGGTTTCCCATTGTAAGGACCTACATAATGTCAAGATACGCGAGTGCAGCAGAGCAAGCATAATTTAAAGCCTTAAAGACTTTTTCATTGAATTCGGTAACCAAAGTAAAATGGGAAATGCCGCAAAATAACACTGCATATTGGAGCCAAAATATTACATAGCTGACTTTCCGACACATTTCTATTGATTTCGAATCCATAGCGATTACTGTGGCAGCCCTGATATCTTAGTTTTCTCACAACATATCTTTTCCCAAAACCAGGAGCCCCAAGACAAAAGCGTCGCACCCACAAAGCCAGAAAATAAATAGAAAATATCTGTGGGCTTATCCCTAAGTCGCACCTCAGCTTCTGTACAAAAAAGGACCTTGCTGGACCTCGCTAATAAGCTGCCAACGAAATAAGAACATTTGATAAATACCGGAGACAAAGCCAAACAAATTATAACAAGGATACAGGGATGCCGGCAGATGACTCCGCAGATTTATTAGCTAACCGACAAATGGCCGCAAATGAGCAGACGGCAGGAAGTTCCCACCTGCTATCCGGGCCATCAGATGTCACATAAATCAGATTTGTCATCTAATGAAAACAACGGCCAGATTTTCCGGGGTTTTTTTGCTTCGGGCGAGAGCTAATAGAGGAGCTAATTCCCTGTTTTGGTTGCCATAATTCCAGCTCCACTTAATCTGTAGTTCGGGATGTCATCGCCCGGCATCCGCAGCTCTATCTGTATCCGAGAGATACTTTCAGCATATTAAGCTCAATTGTCTGGGGCTTAAAAGTTTCATGTTTGATTTCGCACAGATAAGACGGCATCAATTTGCGGCACAGGTAAACTTTTTGATTGCCCCCCACCTGGCACCCCAGTCATTCCCCTGCCAATGTCAAGTTAAGCTGCTCATCCGAATTTCGGGGGGCTGAAAGTTACTGAAGTGGCCAGGGAAAGCTGTTAAAAACTGATGGCGATATGCCCGAAAGTTTAATTGAGCTCGTTCAATCGGAAGGAATATGCATTTTGGGCTGGGAGCTTAAGGGACATTTTGTTTTGGTGATCTGGCTGGCAAAGGAGAAACTGACTTGTGCGTAGTCTTGTTCAGCTTATTGCCTTTCAACAGATTTAGTTAAATAATCAAAAAGATTTGGATTAAATTCGTAGTTTTGATTTTAATAGGATTTATGTTAGATTAATCTGATTATAAAAGGCAATCCTTGTTTTAATTCAAGAATCCCTTTTTGGAAACGAACTGCAATGAAAAGGAACTCACATTTTAAGCCGCCACTTTAAATCATCAGCAATATTTTCCATAGCTGTCCACATGGTTTATCCATTACCCGAGTCTTTCGAATTATCGGAGACAGACAGGGAGACAGGCAGACAGGATGATTGCACCTTGAATCGATTTCCCTACAGCAAGCAGAAAGAGGAAAAGAGGGGGTTGGCCCTGGAGAGGAGCAGTGAGTGCCAGGCCTTCCATCCACACAATGTCATGTTGCCGGCTGTCATTCTTTGTTGCCACTCGTTGTTGCCACCGTTGTCGTCTTGTTTTGTTGTTATCATTTGCAGCATTTGAAATGATTTGCAATAAAAGTGTCTGCCACTGTCCATTGGCCACGCCCCATTGGCAGATTACGTGCCACTTCAGCTCCTGTCCATCCTGGCTGCTGCCGTTGTTCGGATTGCTTATCCTGCCTTTGTTGGATGAGTTGGCATTGTCCTTGCCGCTGTCACGTAATTGCCTTTTGTTTACTCTGGTTTCTTCTCCCAACACTGTCCCTCATTTTTGCTTTTTTTACGCACTTTCCAGGTGCGCAGCTATCGAAAGGGATCCCCCAAACTTTTAAAAAGGAAATTAAAATAAATTGTTAGTTCAATGAAATTTCCGATAATTTTTTTTGATTCATTATAATTTTAATAATTTTAAACTATACTAAAATATGAACCAAATTAGCTTGGTAACTAAACCCTTAGCACCAGGGGTGAATCCTGATCATAGGTGTTAAAATAGCTTCGACTTTCTTACAGTCCTCAAAAATCTCCGCGTTATAGAAATCCGCTCCTGGCGTGTCTGAAAAAGCCGGAGACAAAACACAAACGAACATAGACGGTCGGCAGTACGATGGCTACAATCATATTTCTTGCATTGCAATAAAAATGCGTGGCAACGAAACAAAATTACTCATAAAAATAAATAAAAAATTGCCGCCTTCCCATTTGCCAGCTCCTAGTTTCGGACCTTGGGGTTTGGGGACTGCAATTTCTGGCACATCATTCGGCATTGCTGGGGCCGTAAATTATATGGATTCTGGACGGCATTTCTACACTTCTGGCATGCAGGCAGGGAGCAGGACATAGATGGTGCCGGCTCGTCCCATTAAAAGGCATTTTGTCCGGGGAAATGGAAATGATTTCGTGTCATTGCAGTTACGTGTTTGTGAAAATGCCTGCGCAAATGCGGATGTAGACATTCTAGTATTTATCTGCATCTGGTGGCTTTAAAATTATTTATTTTTGGGGTTACTAAAAATATATGAGAGAATGAAATTAAATAAAGGTTCCTAAGAGTGTTATTAAACCAAGAAAATTAATGCATGCACTTATCCACAAAGTTTGCTATACAGATTAAAACCTACTTTTGTTTTGTATTGCAAGTTGATTCCTCTTTTAAAGTAAATTTAAAGGACTTTAATACCTGGTATCCAATTTCAGCAATGGCCCAAAAAGTAGGCAGCACATAAAATCAGTTGCGTGGCGAATCCTTTTCCCAATTTACATTTTATCGAGCTGCCAGTTGCCTGGCTCATTATGTTGGCCATTTTTATTGGCTTCCAAAGATTTGCAGCTCGGACCCAACTCTCGGAGGCGACCGGAGAAACAGCACGCATCCTCATCTCGAGCTGATTTCATCAGAAAAAACATTTCGTTACCTGGAATTTTTTATAGTCCAACGCGGGGGGAGCGGATGGGAGGATGGGGCCATGTGTTGTGGCAATTTTCATATATCTAAACAAAGGAAAGGAAAAGTTTCCCTGTCCCCGCTTATCTGGCCGCAAAATGGGCTGATGCCATCTTAAGCAGGAGCCAACTCCGACCGATATTTGATTTTTTTTTACGACCCCCCATCCGCACTCAATCCTTTGCCTGCGATTTACTTTCGCTTAAAATAACAATTTCAAATTGGTTTTACTGCCCCGAGGTCGGGATTTTCTCCTCGAGCTCGTCTTGTGTTTATGTCGCCTCGCATTTTGATCGCTTTGCATAAGCGCCTTTCAGCAATTTGCTTTGCCTCTGACCATTTGCTATATGCGGCTTAAAGCGCCATGCCAACCGCCACCAGGACCTCGCCCGAGTCAAGTGCATTAGATTCGGAAAAGCTGCACTCGAGGGGGTGAAAAATGGCGGAAGGGTGCTCCGGTTCGAAAACAAACTTTTCCCCGGCAGACAATAATTGAAAATGCTCTCAGTGTGTGTGCGTGTTGGCCCCAACTTTGTCTGCCGGCATTAAATTTATGTTAATTGAAATTTATGTGCGCTGGCCACAGCTCAAGCTCAAACAAACAAAATTTTTGAGAAAATGGCCAATGGAAAATAGTGGCAAACTTTCCTGACACTCGCATCGGGTCTTAAATGGCCCAAAAAGAATTTAATTCGGTTTGCTATTTTCCCGCCTTTGTCACTACACAATTTGATTATAATTTAAATCGAAATACAAATCAAAATCAAATTAAATTCGCTCTTTACTGGCCAAAGGCAATTTGTGTGCAAATAAAATTGCCTGTTGTAACAAATTAAATAGGCCATTTTAATGTTTGCAAATAAATTAAAACAAAAAGAGTGAAATAAAAAGCCTTCACTCCACAAACTCGGATGACTAAAGTTTTTTAAATTTATAAAATACATTTTTTACTAATTTGTTATATTCAATCCAGTAGACATTTCATATTGTACAATGTTTAAAGCGTTAATTAACGCACAAAAGAAGTATTCCAAGACGAAACAGCAACCGCATACCTGCAGGGTCATTATTTGATTCCTGATGGGTTGGGCTCTCAGCTGCAGATCAAAACAGGTTTGCTGAATCGGATAATAATATTACAAATTTTAAGAATTTATTAAAATAATATAACCTACCAGTTTTCTAATCTCGCCCTGACCCCTCTGAGATCCTGGATCTGCTGGATGACTCAAATCGATGATCAGCAGCTGAAGGCTCAGAAATTTCTCCAACTGGGCCAACCGATCGTTGCACAGGCCAATGAATAATATCCGCAGCAAGGGAGCCAAGCTGCCTCCCAGGTGTCTCCACAAGATCCAACGCCACTTGTCGCCCGCGTCCTGGTGACTGAACGCGATGCAGGAGATGATGGCGGCCCAGTGGCACACCAGGATAACGATGTGGGAATAGAGCATGCCGGCCACCGGCAGCCATAGCACCACGATGCCCTGATGCCCATTGCTGATCCTTGAGTAAAGGCGAATCAGCTGGCCCAGTTTCAGGTGCTGCTGGCGACTCGGAAGCCACTGTTCGTGATAGTTCTAAGCAATTAAATTCAAATAATAAATTAGGTAAGTAAATACGTAAATATCAGTTACCTCCAAGAAGCTATTCAATGAACCGATCCAGGATAGCAGCAACAGCTGGTAGGCCACGTAGGTGTTGTAGAACATCTCGATCAGCAGCATATTGAGTACCAATACGAAATAACTCTTTTTGCAATATCCGATCATTTGCAGCCACGTCATTTGCAGTTGCACCAAGTATATGATCACCAGGAGAAGTCCCTCCAGCGGAATGTGTCCAAAGACACTCTCAACCAAGGATTTAATATGGATCACCTCGTTCACGGAGCAAACAAAGTATCGATTCCAGGACAGGCTGCGCAGCCAGTAATACAGGCGGCAGACGTTCCAAATTGCCAGCTGCATGACCACCGCCATCACCAGACCGTCAAAGATCTGAGTTTCTACATCGTCATAATCGTAGAACAATGCAAAAAATGGGAGAGCCGCAAGCATGAGGTAATAAAGGCCACAATAGTCCACGAGGATCACGGAGAGCTTTAAGACCAAAGCAATTCTCTTGATCCACATATTGCGAGGTCGAATAACCATTTTCCCAGTATCTCTGTCATACTTTATTTGTCCAACGACGAGGCTGCGATACAGGATATAAGTGGACCAGCCGATGCCCAACACAGACCATTGCAGCAGACGCGTCCGCCATTTACTACACGAGGTCCTGAGAGTAAGCCCATGCCCCGCTTCTGGCATTCTGAAATCAACTGAAAGGGTTGGATGGAAAATGGTCTAAAGCTACAAAAAGAGTCCTTTATGGATCTTAATTAGGGGAAGGGCTGAAGCACATTGGGAATGGAAGCTAATGACCAGGGCACTAACATAAATTGACTTCCGCAGCATAGTTACCAAGCTATGCTAATGCCATGCTCATAATGCTTTCATCACCGTATTTCAGTAAAATTAACTCAATGTGGTATATTTATTACTTATCTTTTATTACTACTTATGTTTTCTGAATTTAATATATTATTATTTTAACAATTCTTAAGTTTTTAATTTCTATCTTATAACGACTTAATCGTCATACAAGTTTACATCATTGGCTATTCCATATTGTACACTATTCAAGGCATTCAGCAAGGCACAAAATAAGAACTCCAGCACAAAATGGCAGCCGCATACCTGATGTACGCTCATTATTTGATTCCTGATCGGCTGGGCTCTTGATTGTAGATTGAAGCACGTATGCTGCAAAATTCATTCAAAATTGTACATGCAAAGTTTATAGTCATAGTTTTAAGCTTACCAACCTCTCGGGACAAGACCCCCACCCTCCGGACACCGAGATTTTCCGGATACCTCAGATCAATAATCAGGAGCTGCAGGCTCAAGAATCTCTCCAGCTGGGCCAAGCGATCGTTGCACAGTCCAATGAAAAGAATCCTCAGAAAAGGCGCCAAGCTCCCGCCCAGGTGCTCCCGGAGAAGCGCTTGCCACTTTTCGACCGCGTTCATTCGGTCAATATAGAGAATGCAGTAGATGACGGTCGCCCAGTGGCTCACCAGGATCACGATGTTGGAGAAGAGCATGCTGGCCACCGGCAGCCAGAGCACCATGATGTCCTGGTGACCATTGCTGACCCTTGAGTAAAGGCGAAACAGGTGGAGGAGCTTCTGACGTTGCTCCCGAGTAGGCTCTTGGTGGTAGGTCTGAAAAGGAGTTAACTTAATTTAAGTCATTCTCGAGGCCTAATTAAAGCTCACCTCCAAAAAGCGATTGAATGATGCTATCCAGGATAACAGCAGGAACTGGTAGGCCACATACGCGTTGTAGAACATGACCAGCAGAAGGGCATTAAGCGCCAAAAGAAATAGGTTGGTGCTGAGATAGTAGACAATCTGCTGAACTGTCAAGCTAAACTGAACCACATATAGGGTCAGGAGAACAGTTTCCTCCAGCGGAACTGGTCCCAAGGTGTCCTCAACTAAGGACATCGTATGAATCACCTCATTGACTGAGCCCACCAAGGACCTATTCCAGGACAGGCTGCGTAGCCAGTAATACAGTCGGCAGATGTTCCATATGGCTATCTGGAAAATGACCGACTCCACCAGGTACTCAAAGACGCGTTTTGAGTGGGTTAGGTTGCCCGTTAAGGAGAGTAATGGATAACTCGCCAAAAAGAAATACTGAATGCAAAAATTGTCAAGGTATATTGCCGAGATCTTCAGGATCAGAGCAATCCTCTGGATCCACATATTGCGAGCTTGAATGATCATTTTTCCTGTATTTGGGTCGTACTTTATCCTTCCAACGACGAAGCTGCGATAGAGGGTGTAAGTGGTCCAGCCGATGGCCAACACAGACCATCGTAGCAGACGCGACCGCCACCTGCAACCCGAAGTTCTACGAATCGACCCATACTTCTCTTCTGGCATACTCAAACTTACTAAAAGGGTCCCCTTAAGGTTTTTTGGGGAAAGGGAACTAATGGTGGTGTACATGGCATGAATTATGCTTAGGCAACATAACCACTAGAAATAAGTGTGGGTAATATGTAAAAATGGAAGGAGAAAAGAAGGTTACTTCGGCAAACCGAATTGTTGATAGCCTTACAGCTTTTTTAGTCCTTATCATCCACCAGCTTAATATTTTGTTATAATGTTTAATGTTTATAATACTTAATGATTTGTTGAGCAATCCGCGAAGCCTATCTAATTTCCTTTTATTCGGAGCATTTTGTTCGGATATAAACATGTGTATGTACATATACTCGAGATCGGCGAAATCCTCCTTCTTACAAACATGATCAGCTGGAAAAATGTATGTGCTAAATCGGCCCAGCCGGTCTCTGTTTATCAATGAATCGGAGGATATAATGTACTTTATTAATATATATAGATGCTTTTATTTTATATTGATATAAGTATAAACTAATTATACATTTAAAACATTTTTTGAAAATCGTATATTATCAAACCATTTACCATTCGAGACTGTAAATACTTCAAATAGCTTTCATAACTTCATTTTCACTTTCACTTCACTTTCATTTAATTTAATTGTAGGTTAAATTTTTTATTTTTTACTGGCTTTTCAGTAGCTTTCACAGTTTTCCGTAGCCTTTGTTATTTATTCCAAGCGTCCCTAAAATGGTACAAGTTTTTTCCTATAGACATTCCATACTGCACGTAGCTCAAGGCATTCAGCAATGTACAAAAAATGAATTCCAGGACAAAGGGGCAACCGCATTCCTTCTGTGCGGTCACTATACGAACTCTGATAGGTTGAGCTCTTAGCTGTAGATCGAAACAGGAATGCTGGATATAGGTAAAAATGTTAAATTACACAAACTGATATCAAATGAGCCATTGCTAAGTATTCACCAAATCCGAGAGTTCCCGGTCCAAGCTCTCCGACGGCCTACTGGTTCTAGAGTTATACAAATCGATGATGAGGAGCTGCAAGTTCAGGGACCTTTCCAGCAGGGCGAAGCGATCGTTGCATAGCCCGATGAAAAGAATCTTTAGAAAGGGAGCCAGTCCTCCCCCCAAGTGTCCGTTGACAACCGAATTCCACTTTTCGACCGTGTCCAAGTCGCGCCTGAACAGGATGATGTAGATAATAGCTGCCCCATGGCACACCATCATTACGATACTAGAGAAGAGCACACTGGCCACCGGCAGCCAGAGGACGACGATGTCTTGGTGGCCATTGTTGAGCCTTGAATAGAAGTGAAGTAGCTGGAGGATCTTCATGCGATGTTCACTAGGCGGTAAGTCCATACTAAGGTAGCTCTACAAATACATTGATTTAATTAGCGGCAAGTTGTATTGTTTACCTTTAACAATCAATTATAAGAAACACTTTAGTTACTAACCTCAAGGAAGCGATTTAACAAGGCCATACATGATAGCACCACTAACAGGTAGGCAACATAGGCGTTATAAAACACTTCAAGAAGTAAAATATTGGGAACGAATAAGAACAACCTTCCATGGATATAGTTGATCAACTGTAGCACAGTTAACTCCATTTGAGTCAAGTAAATAATCAACAGAACCATGCCCTCCAAGGGAAGAGGTCCCAAAGTGGCCGTAACTGAAGATATCACTTGTATCACCTCATTAGCCAAACGCACAAAGGATCGATTCCACGTCAGGCTATGAAGCCAGTGGTACAAACGGAAGATATTCCAAAATGATATCTGAAGTGCAAGCGCTTCCACCAAGTTTAACAAAAATTGTGGTCTATACCTTTCAAGATGACTGATTGGTAGAAACGGATAGATTGCCATTACAAAGTAATGAAGCCAGCCCATGTCTGAGAAAAATAGACCTAATTTCAGGATCAAAGCGAGCCGTTTCGTTAAAATATTTCTAGGGCGAATGATCATCGTTCCACTATCACGATCGTACTTTATCTGCCCGATAACGAAGCTACGATACAGGATATACGTGGGCCAGCAGATACTCCATAGAGCCCAACGAAGAAACCGCGACTGCCACTTGCTGCACAAATTCCCATCTAAGCCCATGTTGCTTTACAAGCATTATGGCGTTTACTAAAAGAGTATTTTCCTCTCTTTTATAAAGGTCACGTTCATGGGTCAAAATATGTTGTGAAATTAATATAAGCTGTTCAATTAGCACATATTATATGGATGTTTAAGTCAATGAAGTTCATTTGGGTAATATAATTATTCTTATCAGAGCGACTCTACGCAATGGTTGTTAACCAAGAACTTTAACTAAAATGTGAGCTGTTTGTTTGGCGTGTAATAGCGATTTATGCTGAATAAATAAATAAAAAAATAATAAATAAATAAAAAAATTAGCATCGGGAGGAGGAGATTGGCAATTCGTCCACACAAACGGAAAAAGAATTTCCAGTGTTCTATAAAATATAAATAACACTAGTTTACAAATTTATATTTTTTTTTTATATAAACGTTTAAACCCACTTTTTCCGCTTAATTTTGAGACGCTGAACACGTTGAACTCATTAAAAAAAATTCCCAAAGAATCGTTTTGAAGATATTCGCGAAAAACCAGATTTTTTCTTCTACGTTAAAAATCTTGAAAACCGCAAGTCCAACATATTTCAAATAAGTGCAATCCAAAAGCCAATGTAAACACCTTTCCGACAACATACGGCTCTTAATGGTCAGAGCTCTATTAATGAAGATATAAACATTTAAAGCTAAAAAAACATGCAATATTTTTGGCTATGTTTTTTATAGCTAAATTTCATTTTCATTTTAAAAATATAAAAAAAAAAATATTAATTAATTTGAGTGAACAGAACTAAAGATACCTTTCTCCTTAAAAAGTTAATATCAAATATATGCAAATCCAAAGAAAATTCTAGAAGTTATGGCAAATTATATTAAATTATCATGTTGCTGTTGTGCTACAAAATTGTTTTTCAAGGGAAGTAGCCTGCTTTGTTATTTTGTTTTTTTTAATGAATTAATTCATGATAATTTTTTCTTCTTTTATATCCCAAAAATCAGTGAATTTCTTTTTAAATCGTCCTCAAGGCTGCTTTTTCTGCAGGGCTTCATGATTTTGTAAAATTTTCGTCTGCGAACAATTTTCTTATCTGAGGCCCCACAAATATACCGGCTGTGATTTTATTCTATGAGAGTTTTCGAAATTTCATCCTTAAATAAGCCATTCGCTTGTTGTGCCACGATTTTATCTAATACTTACAATGTTTTTTATTAAAAAAACAAAATCACAAAGCAGGCTACTTCCCTTCGAAAACCAATTTTGTAGCACAACAGCAATATGATAATTTAATATAATTTGCCATAACTTCTAGAATTTTCTTTGGA